>JASDQU010169670.1:0-21277 GCA_032191745.1 Picea mariana | reverse complement strand
TTGTTGGTGGAGGCGAATTAAAAATTGATACCTCCAAGGTCAAATTCATATTGGAATGGCCCAAGCCCAACAATGTGACAGAGGTAAGAAGTTTTTTGGGAGAAAGCCAATATTGGAGAAAGTTTATTGCTAACTTTTCTTCCATTGCAGCTCCATTACATGCAGTGACAAGTGTCAAGCAAGTTTTCCAATGGGGAGGCAAGCAACAAAAGGCTTTTGATACTTTTAAAGAGAAAATCACTTCAGCACCAGTTCTTGCACTTCCAAATTTAAGACAACCTTTTGAAATCCAAACGGATGCAAGCAATTATGCAATGGGAGCAGTCTTGCTACAACATGGTAAGCCCATTTGTTTTCATTCTGAAACTTTTAATGGTGCCGCGATTAACTATCCTACTTATGATAAGGAGTTGTATGCATTGGTGCAAAGTGTGAAAAAATGGAAACATTATTTGTTGGGGAAAGAAACCATTGTCCACACAGATCATCAACCATTGCAATACTTACAATCACAAACAAAGCTACAACAAGCTAGGCACTTCAGATGGATGGGTTTTCCACAACAATTCCACTTGGTCATAAGGTATAAAAAGGGAATTTATAACAAAGTTGTTGATACACTTTCAAGGCCTATTATTAGTGCTTCAATTATTCTTAAGCATAGTCCTATCATGCATGAGAGTTATGTTGAGCAATATGCTTTAGATACTGATTTTAAAGAAGTATATGAGACTTTGTGTCATTATAACCATGTTGAGGAATTGGATTACCATGTGCATGATAATCTTTTGTATCATCTTGGAAAGCTATGTATTCCATAGGGTGAAAGAATCAACATAATAAGAGAAGCCCATTCTTCTCTTATTGCTGGTCACTTTGGTGTAGGCAAGACAATGGCTAATTTGCAAAGGTACTACTATTGGCCTAAAATGAATGAAAGTGTATCGAGATATGTTCGAGGATGTTCGTTATGTGCCACAAGCAAACCTAACAATTGAAAGTTGGGTTTGTATACTCCACTTCCGGTTCCTTCTCGTCCTTGGGAAAGTATTTCTATGGATTTTGTAGGAGGTCTACCTATGTCTAAAAGAAATCATGATTATCTTTATGTTGTGGTTGATCGATTTAGGAAAAAGTGTATTTTGATACCTTGTAAGAAGCAGGCTATAGCTGAGAAAATGGCACAAATGTTCTTTCAAAATGTTTGGGTGCATTTTGGATTGCCTAAATCCATTATTTCTGATCAGGATTCTCGATTTGTTGGAAGTTTTTGGTCAAGTTTATGGGCACTCATGAACACCAAACTGAAAAAGAGCACATCTTTTCATCCACAAACCGATGGTCAGACATAAGTGGTAAATAGAACAGTGGTGCATCTTCTTCATGGTTATTGCAGTAAGCATCCTAAACTTTGGGATGAGCATTTACACTACATTCAGCATGCTTACAATCGAGCGAAGCACTCTTCAACTCAAACGTCGCCACTTGAAGCATGTTTTGGATATTTTCCCAAATCTTCTTTAGATTTTATCTTTGGGAAGGATATTGCTATTGATGGCCAATATGACATTGATAGGGCAGAAAAGTTCAATGAACAAATTCAATCGATACATCAAATGGTGCAAGAGCAGTTGGAAAAGAGTCAAGCCAAGTACAATACAAGACATGACAAGCATCGTGCTGATCATAGTTTCCAAGTTGGAGATGAAGTTTGGCTTTACATTAGTAAGGAGAGGCTGAAAGGAGAAGGTAAAAAACTAAAACCAATTCGATATGGTCCTTTCAAGATTCTTGACAATATTGGTAACAATGCCTTCCATTTAGATTTGCCTCCTTATATGCAAATGTATGCAGTTGTTAATGTTGAGAATTTGAAATTATATGAGCCTCCTTTGATTGATGATCAAGGAGAGCATATTCAGATTCCTTCTATAGATGATTTTTCCCCAAAATATCTTACAGAACTGCATGAAGACACAATCCTTGGCAGGATAATGAGAACTTCAAAACGAGGAAATGTGGAATATCTTTGAGTTGGTCTTAAAGGCACAAATCCAAGCAAAGCCAAGGGGATTGAGGTTGGAAAGGTGAGGGAACTATACCCTTATCTTTAGATAGACTGAAAATAGTCTTTTGGAGGTCCAAAAGCTTTCCAATGGAGAGGTGTGATCCAGGGGATCAAATTTTGCTCAAAATTCAAAGTGCTTGAAATCTCTTCAAATCAAACAGGAGCATAGGTCTCATCGTCATGAACCCAATGCAACTCATTTTGGTTCAAATAGACGTCAGATGCGAGAGATATCGCGTTCTGTTAAAAATGACCAATAGGCAAAAAAAAAAGTGTTGACTGTACAGTCCGTACGGATGCTGGCATGGCAGACCATAGGACACATGGCAGGGTCGTACGACACATGGCAGACAACCGTATGGATAGTTGGCAATTGACGTGGCAGATATTGGTTGGTAGATGTGGATGAATAGTCTGCTAACACGTGGCGTATTTTTTCCAATGGTTTGCTGCCACGTGGCCCAGTCATGGGCTGCCACGTGGCACCTTGTTATTGGTTGGTTGTATAAAATTTATTTGGAGTCCACCGGACTCGACCCCGTGACCTCCAACCACATGCAAAGTCTTTGCAAAGTCCACCAACCAATGCACCATAACATGTTGCTTATTATATATATGGTGCAAATTATATTTGAGTTTTAATGTTTTAAAATTGGTGCAGGGGTCGGGCTGCAGCTTATCCCCAGCCCGTGGTTATATTGTTTATGTCATATGGCCACCAGTTTAAACCTTTTTGCGTGCACATTTCAAACTTTAAGCCTCGGTCGTATACATTGCAATATAACCATGGGCATGCGACATGTTTTAACCATAGCCCTTTTTGTATGAG
Organism: Picea mariana; assembly: GCA_032191745.1. Lineage (NCBI taxonomy): Eukaryota > Viridiplantae > Streptophyta > Pinopsida > Pinales > Pinaceae > Picea > Picea mariana. The sequence continues at coordinate 18,380 of JASDQU010169670.1, read as the reverse complement.
CCCGGTCACATGTGTTTGTGCATAGAACCAACGGCACGCACCCAACCATTTTCATTTGATTAGACTTGGCCCCTTTTATATGCGCGTGAGGTCATGTGGTGGCCATGTGCCTGTGGGCCTTGGTGGTTAAGGGCTAGCACATAACTGTCCTACAGTTTGTACCGGCTGTGTGGCTGCTCCTAGTGTTGGGTTTTTCCACATTTATGCACGTGGGGGCTAGGTTGAGGAGGCAAGGGTGCATTTTGACGATCCAGAGACAACAAGTTTGAAGGGAAACTTCCAGGAAGCCTATCTTCTTCAATTTTTGGCCAAACAAGGTGTCGAAAAAGCCCAGCTAGAGGTTTTTGGACGTTCTGAAGCCATTGGAGCCATCTATTTGGAATTTTGAGCATTTTAAAGCACATATTTGAGCACTTTGAGCAAATAATACAAAAGATCCACTGGAAGCTAGACCAGGAGATGTAGCCCAAGAGAAGGGTGAACTCCTTTATCATTTGCTATGTTATGTGTTTTATGTTCACTGTTTATTGTTGTTGTTTATATGCATCTTGAATGAGTAATTTATATAAAAGTTGTGTTGCAAAATTGATCCATTTTCATTTTAACACATGAATTAAATCTTGCAAATATTTTCAACAATACAAGTCTTCTTCATTTTTAGATCACGGACTGGGAAAACTTCATTAGGAGTGCAACAACATCTGACACCATCCAGCTAGACTTCAAGGAATCGAGATATGCCCAAAGGACATATGTTCACAAAACCATGGTGAAATACTCTTCAACAGAGGATATCTTACATAGGACCACAACAACAATGACGACATCGTCCACAACAAAACCATCATTTAAGGCATGTTCAACAGAACCTACTAGGATCATAGATGGTTAGGCCAATATCTTCTACTTCAGGGACCAGGAGCACTAGACCGAAGGTTGGATGTTGGACATGTGGAGAGACACATTAACAGTGAAAATATCTGATTAAGAAGGCCAGAGTAGTTGGATCATCAGGACCCACTATAGTTGGATATCTGGACAAGGCCCATGGGATACATACAGTGGTGAAGAACCGTGAGGCCGAACACCAGTCCACTTTGTTTGAGACATTAGGTACAATCATCGACCAAAATTTTAGTATTTTGATAAATCTAGGTTCCAAATATAGATTTATCTCTAGTACAACACTAAAGAGAATTAAGGTAAAAAAAGTCGAGCAATACGAGATCATATATGTAGAAATGGCATCAGGTGCCAAATAGAAGGTTGGAGGAAAGGTTATGGACTATAACATTAACTTGGGATATTTTGTAGTGAAGGCCAACCTATATGTCACGATATTAGGATATTATGACATAGTGATTGGTATGGATTGGTTGGAATTGCATGATGCGATACATAACTATAATACTAAATGGTTAATTTTGATAGATGATTTGGGATAGAGTAGACTGATTGTAGGAAGGAACTAGGGGGTGTCCTTGAGATATGTCTCTTCCATACAGATACAAAAGAGTTTGTGCAAGGGGTGCAAGCTTTATTTAATATTAGTGCTAAATGAAACGAGAGAGGGGGAAGGATTAGAAAACCTTCCTGTAGTGCAATAGTTTGTAGACGTGTTTTCAGAAGAGTTACTAGGTTTACCACCCAAAAGAGATTTAGAGTTTACAATAGACTTGAAACCTGGAACTAAACCTATATCAAGAATGCCTTACCAAATGTCAACGCCTAAATTGTAGGAGTTGAAAATGAAATTGAAGGAATTGTTGGACTTGGGACTTATACATCCAAGTGTGTCACCATGGGGTGTATCATTGATATTTTATATAAATAAGGATGGATCATGGAGGATTTTCATTTACTACTGTCAATTGATCAAAGCTACACTCACAAACCAATAATTGTTTCCAAGGATTGATGAATTATTTAATGATATGAAAGGAGTGACGATGTTTTTTAAGATTGACTTGAGATTGAGATATCACCAATTATAGATTAAAGAAGAAGATATCCCTAAGACCTCATTTAAAACGAGTTTCAGACACTATGAGTTTATAGTTTTACCATTCGGATTAATGAATGCCGATGGAGTATTCATGAGTTTGATGAATGCGGTGTTCTGTGAATAACTGAATAAGTTTTTTCAAGTATTTATTGATGACATATTGATTTATTCTCGGATGAAAAAATAGCATGAAAAACATTTAATATTGGTCTTATAGTGTCGATGAGAAAACAAATTGTACGTGAAACTATTGAAATGTTCTTTTTACGAATCAAAGATTCATTACTTGGGACATATCATATCTGGTGAAGGTATCATTGTGGATCCAATGAAGTAGAGGCTATTATGGAATGGCTAGCACCGAAAAAAGTACAAGAAGTATGCAACCTTATGGGTTTAGAAGGATATTACTGATGGTTCATCGAAGGTTTTTCGAAGATAGAAAATCCTATCACGAAATTGTAGAAGAAGAACAAGAAGTTCATATGGACTTAGAAATTCATGGAATCATTTCAAAAGATAAAAGAGTTTTTGAGGATATCATCGATACTAAAGGTCCCAAACAAGGAAAAATAATTCTTGGTATGAAAAAATGCATCCAAGGAAGGTTTAGGTAGATTTTGGATGGAATACGGTCGAGTGATCGCTTACATTTCAAGGAAATTGAGAAAGCATCAGGAGAACTATGCAACACATGACTCTGAGTTTTGGAAATTGCATATTCCTTGAGAGTTTGGAGACATTATATGATTGGATGGAAATTTGAATTAATTTTAGATCATTGTGGATTGCAACATATATTTACATAGAGTGACTTGAAAATGTGACAAAGGCATTGGTCAAAAATACTTAAAGAGAATATGAATTTGAGATTACTTACATTAAAAGAATGGTGAACATAGTGGCAGATGCGTTGAGTCAGAGAGCACACATATTCTCATTAATAGCGCTTAAGATGAATCTTCGAGAAAATATTATAACTTTACATATAGATGATGATTGGTACAAGGAAATTAAGAATAATATTGGAAAATATACCATTATGGTACTTAAGGATGAAGTTTATTCATTAGACAACGATGGATTGTTGAGATTTAACAAAAGAATTCACATACCACCTAATGACGAATTAAGAAGTTTGATCTTAAGTGAAGCACATCGAACAGTGTACATGGTGCATTTGGGAGTCACGAAGATGAAGGAAGACCTTAAACATTTATTCTTCTGGAGGAAATGAAAGAATAAATAGTTAGTTACATGGCAAGTTGTCTAGAATTTCAGCAAGTGAAGGTTTAACATAGACATCTAGAAGGATTATTACAACCACACATTATTCCAGAATCAAAATGGGAGATCATTTAGATGGAATTTATTGTTGGATTTCCATTGACAGCAAGGAGACATGATTCGATTTTTTTGCTAATGGACACTCTGACAAAGAGTGAAAACTTTATCCCAATACATATGACCTATCAGGTGCCATACATAGCAAGAGTATTTGCTAGCGACATTGTGAGATTATGTGGAGTATGAAGAATGATCATATTTAATTGAGAATTGGTGTTTACAGGATGATTATGCACTATTTTCCAAGAGGATTTAGGAATGTAGTTGAATTTTAGTACAACGTATCACCCTGAGATAGACGAACAAACAGAGAGAACGAACCAGATCTTTTAGGATATGTTGCATATTTATGTAATGGATCAACAAAAACATTGGGAATATTTATTGCCACTATTAGAGTTTGCATACAATAATAGCCATCAGAGTATCATTAATATGGAAACATTTGAGTTTCTTTACGGGAAACCATGTCAGACACTATTGACTTGGGATCGACTTGAGGACAGGGTCTTGGTAGGACTAGAGGTGATCAAAGAAATGGAAGAATAGATGCAATCGATAAGACAAAGGATTAAAGAAGTGCACTATCGACAAAAGAGTTATGTCGATGCGCATCATGTTGAATACATTTATGAAGTTGAGGACAATTTTTTCTTGCATGTAAAACCACACAAGAGTTTGATCAAGTTTAGAAATGTTGCTAAACTCTCTCCTAGGTTTGTGGGAACTTTTGAAGTTGTGGAAAAGAAAGGAACTGAGGCTTATCGACTATCCTTTCCTGAATATTTGAGGAATATGCACGATTTATTTCATGTATCTATTTTGAGACATTATATTAGTGATCCTTCACATGTTATTGACATCCATTCTTTGTAGGTGTCAGACGAGGGTGCTCTTATGGCTAAGCTAATCAACATTCTCGACCATAGAATTCGATAGATACAATGTTGAATATTCGATCATGTCAATTTCCAATGGGACAAATATAGTCCACACTCGGCTACCTGGGAGGACACATATATGATGTGTCAATAGCTTCCTTACTTGTTTGATAGATTAGACATATAGATCTATGTTAAATACATTTGTTTTCTTGAATTTATATACTGTACAAACTTTGGGATGAAGTTTAAAACAAGAGGGGGTGTATGTAACATATTTCCCTACTGAGAAAAATTTTATAGACTTATTATTTAAGGACACTTTCATGCAAGTGATCCAGTTATGTTACATTGGGATTTCGTTTTGATTATGGATTATACATGATGACGATGATGATGTATTGCAACTTATTATTATTTTATGTATATATATTGGTAGATGTTATTGATGATTTTTCCTGAGTGTGTAGGACACATGATAGGTTATGGATGTTGATGGAATAAATGGACTTCCTTGGACTCCATATTTAGTCAGGGAGTGAATTGTATTTTGATTGAGTATTTCATTTTACGCACTTGTGAAATATGATTGATAACATTATGATTTATGTATATGGATTATTGACATGGTTTTTATCAATGGATACAAGATTGAATATGCTTTCTAATCTGACTCACATGAGTAGAGGATCCATGCAAAAAATCCATACATTGAGGGAGAGGTGTGGCAACATCCTAGTCATATCCTACTAGCACTCCCACCATGGTTTCAATTGTAGGTTAATGATTACCTAGTTCAAGAGGTCCACGATTTCATGAGGGAGAATTGAGACAATCGCTCACATATATTTTAAGGGGCACACAATAAGGAGAAGTCCTTATTCCTTAGAATCCCTTAGTCTATCACAAGGTCTACCGAATGCAATGTTGAATACAAAGGGTCAGACAAATTCCAAAACCATTCAAAGGCAAGTGGCACCCTTGGAGCATGGAAGTGCATCTTGAAGGGAATGTTGCATAATTAAAAGCCTGAGTCAATAAATTTAGGTGGCCTAGAAAACATTTAAATGATTAGACCTTGTTGGATTGAAATAATTAATTAAACAATGAATTTCTTAATTATAAATACCAATAAAATTATAATCCTAATCCTAAAACTAAGTCTAAGTCTAAATTTAATTAAGGGACTAAATGAATTATGACATAAGCCAACAGATTGGAAAATAATCAAATTCTAGGAAAAGGGGGAATACAATCTAAGGATTGGATAAATTACACATGTGTGCATGAAAATAATAAAAAAGGATTTTTAAAATAGAAATAAATAAAATATGAGAGAATAAATGTACACATAGAATAGTATCTAGAGTCAAGCTACCACTAGTCTAACTAGAATAAGACTCATATTCCAACTCTAACTAATATCTAGTTAGGAGACACTCATTAAATGAGAATATGGGGAACAAAGGGACACCTAAGAGAGAAAATAGGAACACATTGGGGAATGTGAGGGAAATTGACTTTTTAAATAAAATAAAATTGGCAATTTCTTGTGCAATTTGGGGAGATTTTGACAATTTTGTGGGTGAATAATCCTAATTAAATTAATTAAAATGTTGATCAATTGTGCATGTGGACGTGTGTCAGAGAGGAAATTTCTATAAAATAAATAATGTAGAAGGGAAATAGATCTCACTTATTCTTGGTATGGTTCTGTTGCCAAAATTATTGTGGAGTGTGTTTTAGTTGTGAGAGTTAGGATACCAAGCTTGGAGAAAGAGTGGATACTCTTCCTTGCGAGGAAATCTTGGAGCTACGTTTTTTTTTCTCATGTGTGGCCCCTTTGCAGCTTGGGGGGGATAAGGGGCAAGAAGAGTACCCCTAGAATTGGTTGGGGGGTACCATTGAATTCCTTGTGATTGGAAAGAGAGAATAAGGAAGGAGCGCAAGACATTGACAGATTCCTCAATTCTCCATCTTCATCTATTCCAGTAATTTATTTTCTGGAATTTTAAATTGTAATAAGAGTAATTTTTATACTAGAATTTTTATTCACTACAGAACCATTTTGTAACTATGAAAACTAGATTTTTTCATCGCTACAGAACTATTATGTAATGCTAAAAAATAGAATTTTTATTCTCTATAGAATCGTTTAGTGACTCTGAAAGCTAGAATTTTTATTCGCTACAAAACCATTCTGTAACTCTAAAAACTAGAATTTTTAATCACTACAGAACTGTTTTGTAACTATGAAAAATAGAATTTCTATTCGCTATAGAACCATTTTGTAACTATGAAAACTAGAGTTTTTAATCACTACAGAACTATTTTGTAACTATGAAAACTAGAATTTTTTTCGCTACAGAACCGACTTGTAACATTGAAAACTAGAATTTTTAATCTCTATAGAACTATTTTGTAACTCTGAAAACTAGAATTTTTAGTCACTACAAAACCGTTTTGTAACTCTGAAAACTAAGATTTTAATCGCTATAGAACTATTTTGTAACTATGAAAACAAGAATTTTTATTCGCTACATAACCATTTTGTAACTCTGAAAACTAGAGTTTTTAATTGCTACAGATCAGTTTTGTAAATCTAGAAAGTAGAATATTTAATCACTACAGAACCTTTTTTAACTCTGAAATGCTTTGGAATGTTTATGAATGAATGGTTATTGAAATATTTAGTGAGAAACTAGATAATGATTATTATAAGATCCTTTATATTAAGAGTATTAAAGTATAATCATTTGGGTTAATAAGGATATGGTAAAACTTGTTAAATGATAAAAGGTGATGCTCACCTAGGAAAAATGGTCGAAGAGTTGAAGAAATAAATTTAACTTAGAAATACCATACTATTATAGTAATAGAAATAATATTATATAATTTACTCATGAGCAATTTAAATTATAGCTTTAAGGATGAAATTTAGAGTGGGGATTCAAATTTAGTAAGTAAATGGGTTGTAAATTGTCTTCAAGCATTAGAATAAAGTTGGTTCTTGACAATAAATTTTGACTACCTTAATAAGTGTTAAACGACAACTATGAAACAAATATAAGATAACTATGCCTTGGATACAAGTTAAAAGTTAAATTGAGAAATCCATGATAAAGATTGATGTGATAATGTTCGGTATGCAATTAGTGTGATTGTTATATACTTCGGAACATGACTCGCCTATTAAGAAATATATAATTTTTGTTGACAACTATGGTTAGAGGTATGAATTTAATAAGAATTGTATGTCTAAGTTGAACCTAAATTGATTGTTTATGATGAGATTATTATGTATATTGTTATGTTAAATTAAATGATATCATTATCCACAGTGGATTTTTAATTTTTTTTCTTACAAAGTGGATTATAACAATGACATGTATATGGTAATAAGGATGATTTTGTAATGGAATGAAACCAAACAATTAAGTAGTCTCTTATGATTTGAAATTGAATGATGAATTGATGAATTATGTACTAGTATAATGAGTTATTGAATGAATTTAATTGTGTTATGATTAAGAACCTTACCGTCAAATTTATTCATGATTCTAGTTTAGACTTGGCTATGGGAGTAGATACCTTCATGTTCCTCAAAACATTCGTCAGTCCTGATACCTTAGATGGTCAAAATAAATTGGATGAATCCTAGACTTGAGAGTTGGTTATGTGTCTTGAAGGTCCTAACCTTGCAGGGTGGGTTGGGAGGGTAGAAATCCTTTTTTATATTCATGTGATATGGTTGATATTAGAATAACAAGGAAATTGTATATGAATATTTCTCTTTAGTGATATCTATGAGAATAAAATGTATAAATATTGATGTGTGTCATTTTCGCATAACACTTGTCCTAACTAATGTTTAAAAAAAAACATTTACAACTATTTTAGTCACTTACAATTAGGTATTAACGAAGGGTTCGTTAGATATGGTATCAGAGTGGGTTCAACCCTATGAAATTGGACCGTTATGCCTTCCACTGTGTTAATTGATTGATTAAATTTTTATCGCTAATTAAATTTTGAGATTGTACATGCAAGTAATCATGGTTAGAGGACACAGGGGAAGTAGAGGATGTGGCACTAGAGAAAGAGGTGTGACACCTCCAATAGTATGCACGCCATAGGGGTATAACCCCTAGAGAGAATAAAAAACCATTGAGTAGGAGCAGGTTGTTGTGAGAGATGTGGTAGGTACGTTTAGATCCTTCCAGAGGATTTCATAGGAATTGATCAACTCCTGGATCAAGATGAGGGTGAAGCATCTTTACCCAATGAGGGTTCACATTGCACTCCAGATGGTATTAGTAGTATACACAAAGAACTTGAGAAGGTGAATTTTCTTGAGTTTTGGGGTGCCCCGGATGGCTTAGCCGCCAAAGCATGGTTGGAGAACATGCCAATGTGCTTCACACTTTGTGATTACACTTCCAACATGAAATTATGCATGGCACTCTTTCAGCTAAAGGGGAGTGCTCTTATATGGTTGAAGATTCTCCTACCTCAACTAAACATGGTCGTCAAAGATGTTTCATCGGAGATATTCTAGGAACGGTTTCATGAGAGGTACTTATCTAAGGAATTCATTGATTTCCAGCCTAATGAGCTCAACTCCCTATATAAATATGATCTGTGGTTCGAGAGTATGAGGTCAGATTCATGGAGCTACTTAGGTATTATCCACATATGAACATAGAGATGTTAAAGGTAAATAATCTTTTGTTTATCCTAACTTCAACATCCATGCGAAGGTGAGGATTCTAATGCCTCAAATGTTGCACGATGTAGTTTAGAATGCCCTCATAGTTGAGTAAGAGGTGGAAAGTGGGCATCTAGGTAGGAATCATTTTAGACTGACTGGAAAAACATCATCAAGAGTGCATAAACATCAGACACTAGCTAGACAGACTTTAGGGCATCGAGATACTCCCAGAGGACCTATGTTCATGACACCATGGTGAAATATTCCTCAACAGAGGACAAGTTATAGAGTACCACAACAACAGTAGAAGCAACGTCGTCTGTAGAAGAAATAACATTTTAGGCTTGTTCAATAGAACATATCAGGATGAAAGACTGTTAGGCCAACAACTTCTACTTCGAGGACTAGGATCACTGGACCAAAGAGTAAATGTTGGACATGTGGAGAGCCACATTACCAATGAGATTGCCCTATTGATAAGGCCTGAGTGGTTGGATCATCAGGACCCACTACAGTTGGAGATCTGGGCAAGGCCCATAGGGTACATGCAATGGTGAACAACCATCAGGCCAAGCACTAGTCCACTGTGCTTGAGATGTCAAGTACAAACGTCAACCAAACTTTTAGTATTTGGATAGATCTAGGTGATACAGATAGATTTATCTCTACTACAATGCTAAAGAGAATTAAGGTAAATGTAGTCAGGAAGGACACATTTAGATATGTAGTGTAACATCCCCAACCACCCAGGCCGAGCCATGCTACTCTATAAAATGATTTCATTCTCTGTTGAACATACTGTAACATACCCAACATCCAACTGAGCTATGCCACACAAATTTTTCGAACTGAATGCAATTAAAACATATACACACAGAATTCTTGTAGAACTTTATATATATATATATATATATATATATATATATAACATAAACAAACAAATACATTCTGTAATGCATAGATTCATACTAAAATAAAAGTAAACATATACATACAACGTATATAGGAAATACCCATTAATATAAAGACAGTTATAAATCATACATAGGATAAACCCATAAAAATAAACACGTAAATAATTATGCAGCATGTAATTTATCACACAATTGACACTTATCTTGATAATAATATCACCAATTGCGCGTAGACCTTCCACGAACCTCTCATACTTAGACCACACTTCTCATCACTCTCGGCAGTGGGTCACCCCCGAGCTAGGACTAAACTCCACCTTGGTAAAGGGATTCCTAACCAAGATGATTTATCATAGACAACAGGAAAGAATACATCACAGGGGCCAACTCAAACTAACATACTATAGTTCTCCATTCCCCACATGCCTATCCCACCCCAGGAAGTGTGCCCCTTCTCTTCTCAACAGTCCTTCGGCTGCCCCAATTTCTTTGTGCGCTTCAACAACAAGATGGATAAGAAGTCTCAGAGACCTATAACTATAGTTCAACACCTTCAGGAAATCAATTCCCAACAATTATCTCACCTAGAGAGAAATTTATCACAGGCTTGACAATCCGCCTCTTCAGTATTCCACAAGCCTAAGAATCCACTTCTTTAGTCCAGCTCCCAAGCTAACCAGGTACACAAACAGGTATGGGCACGGATAGAGGTTCAGGTACAGTGGTAGGAAGGTACAGAGGACAACTTACTGAGTGAGTGAATGATCATGGAATGATTGAATGGATGATTGAATGATGGGAAAATAAACTAAGTCCAAACTATAAGTATGTATGTTCCCAACTTCACACTTGTCATGTTGGGAGCTATTTTGGCCCACTTGTCCCCAACCTTAGAACTTAGAATAAAATAATTATCCATACTTTATACTTAAAAAATATTAATATAGTATTCATTTTTTACTTAATCTCCCTAGCTTAGCCCCTTTTCCTTAACTTTTAGCCCCACTGTTTCCCTAACTAGTGGATCTTAGTCTCCCATACTCTTTTATCATGGTCGGTATGCATGCAAAGATGTATTTTATATTAATAATGAGACATATACAAAAATAGGCTCACCAGCCTTTAAAATCTAGGATCTCAAACCTAATCAAAACATAAGCCACCTAGATTATATTAACGGGCTCACCAACCTATAAAACACAACATATACATAAAGGCTCCCCATCCTCAAAATCGTGCACACTTAAGTTGTTGTGTGTGGTATCCTGGAATGTGTAGACTTCATTATTTTAGTGTGCAGTACATGCACGCACTATGCCATGAAAGGTGCATACAAACTGATATAAAAAAAATCATGAGCTTGAGCACATTTTCATTTTATATTTACAATTGGGTTCATTCTAGGGGTATTACAATCCCCTCCTCTTATTTATGCATTGTCCTCAGTGCATTATGTACATATATACAAAAAAAAATTCAAAAATCCTCAAAAAGATGAAAGTATTCTTCCTGCATTGCATCCTCATGCTCCCAAGTAGTGTCCTTGGGACCAAACCAGGTCCATTAGACCTTTACAAGCCCTATGGATCGATTCTGGAGATGTTTTATTTTTCGGTCCAGAATGCATATCGAATGCACTTGGATAGTGTCGTCTTCCTCCAACTTAATCACATTCCAATCAATTACATGATTAGCATCAAGTATATATTTCTTGAGCAATGATACATGTAATACATTATGAACATACATAGATGCAGACAATGCAATCATATAAGCTACTAGACCAATCCTCTCTAGGATCTCAAGTGGCCCACAATAGCGAGTTTCCAACTTTGAACAATTTCCCAACTTCAGGGAAATTTTGTTGGCCTTCACTTTCAACAATACATGGTCCCCAACTTTAAATTCACTGTGAGTTATGTCGTTATCAACATAGGTTTTCTACCTATCTTGGGTAGCCTTTAAGTTTTCTTTTATTTTCAACATTTACTCCTGCATTTCCTTGAGTAAATCTGACCCAACCACTTCTCTGTCTATTGAGTTATGCCAACTTACCGATGTGTTTCACTTTCTACCATAAAGTGCCTCAAATGGGCTCATCTTTAGAGATATTTGGTACCCATTGTTATAAGAAAACTCTACTAAGTTTAGGTAGTCTTCCCATTTTTATGGTTTATCCATCACATACATCCTCAACATATCCTCAATCACTTGATTCACCCTCTCTGTTTTTCCATCTGATTCTAGATGATAAGCTGTACTAAAATTCAAATTTGTTCCAAATCCATTAAATAAGCCTTTCCAAAAAACTGAGGTAAATTTTGGATCTCTGTAAGACATAATTGTCTTGGGTATTCCATGTAATCAAACAATTTCTCTCATATAAATATCATCAATGTTGGCTTCCTTGTGAGTGAGCTAAACTGGAATAAAATGGGCAACTTTAGTAAGCTTATCCACCACTACCATGATAGAATCATGTTGCTTGTTTGTTCTGGGAAGTATGGTGATGAAATCCATTGTTACAACTTTCCATTTCCACTCAGAAATGGGTAATGGCTGTAGAAAACCAATTGGGTGTCTATGTTTAGCCTTTACCTTTTGACATTCCAAACATTTTGCAATAAACTCAACAACTTCTTTCTTCATTCCTGGCCAATAATATTGGCTCTTGACAACTGCAATAGTTTTTTGATAACCTGGGTGCCCAACATAAGGTACATTATGCATTTATTTCAATATCAGATTTTTCAATTCCTGGGAATTTGGTACATAAATTATTCCACTGTATTTGAGAATTTCATCATTATCTAGCTTATATTCCTCAATTTGTTGTTGCAAAATACCTTGCTGTAATTTTTCCACTAATTCCTTGTATTGCAAATCTAATTTTCCAGCCTCCAAAATTCTATCTTTCAAATATGATTGGTACATGATAATGGTTGTATTATGTGATTCATGCACTCTTCTGTTGATGCATCATCCACTTTGTTCTCTTTCCCCTTGATATGCTTAATATCAAAGTCATATTCACTAAGAAATTCTAACCATCTTCTTTTCCTAGAATTTAGAGTTGGCTGATCAAATAAATATTTCAGACCATTATGGTCTATCCTCATCTCAAACCTTTTCCCCATCAGGTAGTGTCTCCATTTCCTCAAGGCATGCACTATGGCTGCCAACTAAAAATCATGAGTGACATAGTGTATTTCATGCTCCTTCAATTTCCTTGATTCATAACATATAACAAACCCATTTTGACTAAGGACTCCACCAATTCATTCTTTATATGCATCTGTGCATGCAATGATGTCTTCATTTGGGTATGCAATACTTATTATTGGAGAACTTGTTAATAATTGTTTTAAGTGTTGGAAAATCTTTTCACAATATAATGTCCAGTGAAACTTCACACCCTTCTTTTGCAAGGAAGTGATTGGGTGTGCGATCTTTGAGAATCCTTCAATAAATATCCTATAGTATCTTGCGAGGTCCATGAATTATATGACCTCTGTCTCATTATTTGGAGCTGGCCATTCTATAATGGCTTCTATCTTCTCAGAATCCACTGCTATCCCATACTTTGAAATGATATGTCCCAAATAATGAATTTGCTTTTGATAAAATGAGCACTTGCTCAATTTGGCATACAACCGATGCTCCCTTCATACTTGTAATACCATCCTCAAGTGTTGTTCATGCTCTTCCTCTAAATTAGAATATACAATAATTTCATCTAAAAATACAATGACAAACATATCTAATTATTCTATGAAAATACCATTCATTAAACACATGAAGACAACTGGTGCATTTGATAACCCAAATGCCACCACTGTGAATGCATAATGACCGTACCTTGTCCTAAAGGCAGTATTGATGATATCTTCCTCTTTAATCCTTAATTGATGGTGTCCTGGCCTGATATCTATCTTTGAAAATATCTTTGCACCCTTTAATTGATCAAAGAGATCATCAATCCTTGGCAGAGGATACTTGTTTTTTACAGTCACTTTATTCAGCTATCTGAAATCAATGCACAATATTAATATCCCATCTTTCTTCTTCATGAACAAGACTAGGGAACCCCAAGGTGACACACTTGGGCATATATACCCCTTCTTCAGAAGTTCTTCAATCTTCATTTGCAACTCCTTTAGCTCTGGTGTACTCATTCTGTAAGGAGTCTTTGACACTGGAGTTGCTCCAACAATTAAATTTATAGAGAAATAAATATCTTTCTTTGGGGGTAGTCCTGGTACCTCGAACACATCTTCAAAATATTCCAAGACTACATTATCTTACAAATTTGGCACCTTATCTTTAAGTGTCTCTTCCATATGAGATGCAAATATTTGACACCCTTTTTTGTAACATTTCTTCAGCTGCAATGTTGAAATTTCTCTTATGGTTACTGCCCTGGGAATTCCCTACACTTTCCTTAGGTTCCCTTCCTCTTCCAAGCAAGTAAATGCCTTGTTATGACAATATAGAATAGCATGATGTTGGTCCAACCAATCCATCCCAATTATACAGTCATAATAACCTAAAGGAAAGATGTTCAAATCTGCCCTGGTGTTCAGTCCATTCATGTCCATAAGACATGACTTAACCATATCATTACATTTTATTTTGGCTTCGGTATCCAGCTACACCAACCAATATTTTCCATGCTTGCTTCCTAGAAAATGTAAACTTTCCACCATCTTAGGATCTATATAACTATGACTATCTCTTGAATCAATTAAAATAACAATGGTTTGGTTGTTGATCATACCTTCCACTGCAATCATATGTGACTGATACTCTGCTTGTTTGTTGTCCAGGGATGCATAGATCCTTGGTACATTTTTTCCCATGTCCTCCACTATTTCAACTTCTTGTACATTGTGAATAGTAACTTTTTCACCTCTGTGAGGACAATCTCTAAACATGTGATCTCCTTTGCAAACCCAACATTGAATAGGTAGTTTCCTTGGCCTTTGACCCCCTGTCTCAATCGTTTTGAGTTCTATAGAAGTTGAATGTACCTAAGGATTATTTCTGAAGAATGGTGTCTTAGTTCCGTCATTCCTCTGATCCATCTTGAATTTCTTTTTGTATTCCCAAGATTTTTGGAAAGTTGGCCTTGCTTTTTATTGATCATATAGGCATTTAGCTCACCTTGTGGTATCCTCCAATCTCTTGGGATCATCATACTATAGTTTGTCACTAATAAATGATAGAATTCTACTCAAATACCTATGAATCTTAACTGTCTCATCCTTGATGAAAGAAAGATACTTTAGTAGTTCTAAAAAACTTCTCTGATATTCATCTATGGTCATACTCCCAACCTTGAGTTCAAAGAAATCTTTCATTTTCTTGTCATAGTATCTCTTACTCAAGTATTTATTCTCAAAATACTTCTTGAATTCCCTCCAAGTAACAATTTTCTCTTTAATGTGTTTCACCAGCAAAAGTTGATCCCACCACATGGATGTCTTTCCCTTGATTTTATAGATGGAAATTACTCCTTCTTCATGAGATGAACAATTATGCAATTGAAAATAATTTCTCATGCCCAGCAGCCATGTCTCTACATCTTCATCCTTCTTGTGCTCACCATCAAATGTAGGAGGTTTGATTTTGTTCATTTCTCCAGGTAGCTCATCCACCCCAGACCTTAGATTATGCTTCCTAACAGGGGATGGAATTGAGTTGTTTTGTTCTCTCTTATTGGAATTCCTTGGGGAGTGACAGTGATGTCTGCTAACACTTCTGGTTCTTGTTTTCTCAGTAGGATACCTATGACTTCTTGATTTTCTTGAGCCACTCTCCTTATCCAATTTATTTTATATTTTGTTCAAGTTGTGCATTAACTTCATGTTGAAGTCCTCTTACTGCTCTTTGGATCTCATAAGCCTTTCATTATTATCTTTATGTCTTTGGACATCCTTCTACAAATTTTTAATGGTCTCTACCATATTCATTTTTTCATCCCTTCCTTCTCCATGTCCATTGGAGTTTGTTCCTTCAATGCCCAAATGGACATCCATCCCTCTCATCTCACCTTCCTGGTTGTAAGTCCCCTGTGAATATTCCATTCCTATGGAATCTAAACTGATCCTGATTTGATATAGTTATTGTTAACTCTGGAAAATGCACAACCAATAAAACTTTGTCAGGTTAACTAACTCATCAATTTCATGAAAAATATGAACCATTCTGGTTCAATATATCATAATTCTTTCTTCCTATTTCCTGAAAAATTGAATACCCATATCAATTTTATGGGTGAATAGTTATATTCTACTTTCCAACACCTTTCCAATGCCTACTCCCATGCTCAATTCTGAGTCTTGAGCAGAAAGTTATGGTTATTTGAAACTTTCCCATTAATTTTTCTGTTCACACTTCAACTTGGCGTAACTCTGCGCTGTGATTATGCATTTTTTTTTTTGCACCTACTACATTGGAGTTTTCATAGGAGCTCAATTGGGGTTCTTCATATACATATTTTGGAAATTCTATCCAAGTTTCACCTCTTTCTGGGTTTTGGGCTACTAGTTATAGCCTGCTGAAGTTCTAGGCCAATTCGTGTTTTTGGTCCGGAATGATACATGTACCTTCTTTGCCATATTAATCATTTTTAACATGCTCTAAAATTTAATTCATCTCTAGGAATTTCTTCTATTGTTCAATATATTTC
Source organism: Picea mariana (assembly GCA_032191745.1). Classification (NCBI taxonomy): domain Eukaryota; kingdom Viridiplantae; phylum Streptophyta; class Pinopsida; order Pinales; family Pinaceae; genus Picea; species Picea mariana. The sequence continues at coordinate 1,831 of JASDQU010169670.1, read as the reverse complement.
CATTGACTTCTCTTGCACCAAAATGTGATTCCGAAGCAGAAATTTATGGCTCTTCGAAGTTAGTTGGGTCTTAAAATTTACCCTCTATTGTTTGTGTTTTAACTTTCTCATAAAAGATCCGTTTGACGAATGATTTACACCATTAGAAAGCTCTCTCCGAGACATTTTATTTGAGATTCAGAGGTACACTCTATTATTATGGTTTTTGGGTAGCTAAAAACATTGTTAAGGGCCTCCAAAACATAATGCAAAAGGATGACGTTCAAACAATATAAAATGTCGTGGAAATTCGTTGGTTTTCTGTTGTTGTAGACCATCCAAGCGACTTCGTGCACACAAATTTCAACCTGTACACCCATATTTACCATGTGCAGAAACACCACAAGTTAATTCATGCCTTGCGTGCCTATAACCACTGTGCATCACTTCTTTGCCGCGCCAATAACTGGTGCACACTAATTTTGTGTCGCGTACCAATATCCATTGCACAAAATTTTGGTTCTTGCACTAATACCTGTTGCGTGCAATTTTTTGTTTTTGTCACGCGCCATTTTTGTGTGACGTGCTAAAATTCTACACACATTTCAATATATGCATTGCACCATTCCAAAGTTTATTACGCCCCCACCACGCACCAATAATATGTGTGCACCATTAACTAAGTTGTTGCGTGACAACATGTACCCACATTGCACGCTGTTAAGCCCTAATATTGGCTCATTACCAATTAATTGGGAAATATTAGACTAGTAATTTTATTTTATTTATGTCGGCTTGAGGCCATTAGTTGTAAATGTTATGTCAGCTTTAGGCCATTAAACCTCCTAGTCTCCTATATATACCAAGGAGACATTTTCATTTTGAATCATCTTGTACTTGAACATTTAAGTGGGGTAAAAGGAGGTTGCCCCCTCGAAGAGGCTTATTATCTGATATTATCTCTTTTTCAAGGCGGTGAATACTTTTCTAGAGGTTTTTGTATGCTATATTGATGTTTGGTTCTTAACATATGGTATCAGAGCTCAAGGTCTTGGGGTTTCGCTGCTACATCTGAGACACTGTGGCATTTTCGCTATAACTTTTTTTCTACAACGTTTCAGAAGGAACCGTTTAAATGGTTTTTATTATACGGATCAAGGTACGTTGGGTTCAAAATTCATCTCCTGAGGACTTATACTTTCGGATATACAGCCTGTACAATATAGGGTTGTGGAATCATCCTGAAATGAGTCATTGAGGAATTTTCGCTATAAAAATTTTTCTGTAACGTTTCAGACCCTTCCCTCTAGAGAACATTTACAGAAATTAGTATTGTATTTATGGTAAAAATTTCAGCAACTGGGTCATTTTAAATTTGTAGATACACCCTTTGTAAGATAGGGTAGTTGACTAGCCCTATTGACTAGTCTCAAGAAGGTGTTCTAGGTAAAACAATCATAACTTCTTCTTAGAGTATCCAAATTGAGTGGGACTAGCTGCATTGGATCGCGGATAGTCTATAGTATTTTGGGTGCAATTTTCAGAATTTGATATCAATTATTTTGTGCGGGGCATTCTATACAAGTGAGATCTCCTAGAAAGGCCAAAAATCGGCAAGTTGTGAGGAAGTTACTGTAAATTCCACTTGGCACATCCAATTTTGATCAGACCTATGGAATTGCAGAGAAGAAATATTAGAGAACTACCTAAAGGAAATTTTCATACCCAGAAGGGCCGAAACTTGGGAGATATAATAGAATAAATATTGTCTAGCAGAACCACCTCAAAATCAAGACTCAAAAGTGATATTTGGCCAACATGCCACCCAAAAAGGGACCTCCTACACCAAATA
>JASDQU010169666.1:3865-15647 GCA_032191745.1 Picea mariana | reverse complement strand
TTTGACTCACTCTACTGAAAGTCCTTGTGAACTTTGGTATAGAAGACTAGTTCACATCAACTACAAAGCCTCACCATATGTAAGCAATGTAGTTACAGGTTTACTATAACTAAAGTTTGATAATGAAGGTGTATGCAAGGGATGTGCACAAGGAAAGAACATAAGTAATCCTTTTCCAAAGAGTGACGGTAAAGCATAAGGAATTCTGGAACTTGTCCACTCAGATGTATGTGTTCCAATGGCATCAACCTCTCTAAGCGGGTATGTATACTGCGTATCTTTTATTGATGATTACTCTTGTAAGACTTGGGTTTATTTCTTAAAGTCAAAAGATGAAGTACTTGGAAATTTCAGGGAATTCAAAGCCTTGGTAGAAAACCTCTTCGAAAGGAAAATCAAGATACTCAAGTCAGACAATGGAGGAGAGTACACTTCAAATGAATTTGGAAGCTTTTGCAGAGATGTCGGGATTAAGAGGGAGCTCACCACTCCCTATAATCCTCAACAAAATGGTGTAGCAGAAAGAAAGAATAAAACGATTATGGAAGCAGTAAAGACCATGATTCACAATCAATATCTTCTAATGCACTTATGGGCTGAAGCAACAAGAACAACAACATATGTCCAAAACAAATTATCCCATAGTTCACTTGGATTCAAAACCCCTGAAGAAATGTTCACCAGAAAGAAGCTAGAAGTAAGCCATCTCAAAATATTTGGTTGTCCAATATTTGTACACATTCCAAAAGAAAAGAGAACTAAGTTGGGTCCTTAAGGAAATAAGGGAATATTTGTTGGATACTGTGAGGTCTCTGAGGCCTTCAGAATTTACATACCAGGTTACCATCATATTGAAATCAACAGAGATGTAACCTTTGATGAAGATGCAACACTCAAAAGATCAAGGAGATGTCAGCTTGAAGAAGTATACGAAGAAGAACCTGTAGCTCCCAGAGTTGCAGAACCCGTGAAGGAAGTTACAGGTAACCCCGATGATGAGATTACAGAAGATCATGATATGATAGAATCTCAAGAACCTCCCCGTATGACGATCTCTCACAACAGAAAGCTAGCTTGGGCAAGATAACTTATTCAAGATTTAGAGAAGCATGGTGCCCTAGAAGGAACCATGAGACAAAGAAAGAAACCTAAGCCATTCTCCAACTATATGGCCTTGATCTGTGATCTCATAGAAAAATAACCTACTTGCTTTGAAGAAGCCGTTTAGAAGAAAGAATGGATGGATGCCATGATAGAAGAATGCCATTCCATTATAAAAAATGATGTATGGGAAGTAGTTCCAAGACCAAAGAACAAATATGTGGTATCTTCCAAGTGGATATACAAGATAAAACATGTAACAGAGGGAAGTATTGAAAAACACAAGGCAAAATTTGTGGTTCGTGGATTTTCTCAAAAGGAAGGTATTGACTATGAAGAAACATTTGCTCCTGTAGCCAGATACACTTCTATCAGAACCATCATAACTCTTGTAGCCAAATTGAAGTGGAAGTTACACCAGATGGATGTGAAAACAACTTTCTTAAATAATGTTATTGAATAAAAAGTGTATATAGATCAACCACAAGGGTTTGAAGTTGAAGATAGAAAGACTCATGTCTGTAGGTTGAAGAAAGCTCTGTACGGGTTGAAGAAAAATCCCAGAGCTTGGTATGGCAGAATTGATAGTTTCCTGACAAGTTTGGGCTTTACCAAGAGCAAAGCTGATTCTAACCTTTACTTTAAGGTTATGAATGATGAGCCGGTTATATTGCTACTATATGTGGATGATTTATTCTTGACTGGAGAAGAGCCCATCACAGATTGCAAGAAAAAGATCGCTACAGAGTTTGAGATGAAAGACCTAGGCTCGATGCATTATTTTTTAGGTCTTGAAGTTTGGTAGAGCCCAGAAAAAAAATCTTCCTTAACCAAGGGAAGTATGCAGTCTAAATATTGAGAGATTTGACATGTTGGAATGTAAAGTCATGAACACACCCATGGTCAAACCATGTTTAACAGTTGCAAATATAATAAACCACGGTCACATATGTTCAACAAAATTTACATATATGCAATACATCACAGTGCAATAAAATTTCATTCATGCGATACAACACATAGCTACAAAGTTTGCATCTATGTAATACATCGTATTACAACAAAGTTTCCACCCATGAGATACGATGCATCACAACAAAGTTCACACCCATGCGATACATTGCATCGAAATAAAGTTTACATTCTTCCTATACAACACATACCTACCAATTCAAATATATACACAATAAAATTTAAAATTTCAAAAGATTATATTAAACTACAAAAACTTCCTCTCTGATATAAATACTTTATAAATGGCTCACAAAATTGACAAATCAATCTAATAAATTTTACACACTTATTTTATTATTTTTTAAATAAAATTTTTATGAAAAAATTAAAGGAATGTTTTCTCACATTTAACAATGACATTAAAGTGGATGAAGAAATGATTTTGAATGTGGATGGAAATATTCACTTTATCCCAAAAAAAAATATACATATCATTTCAATTTAATATTTTTAATAAAATTTAAAAATATATATTTTAAAAAAACTCTTATTAATTTAACCAACTCATATCAATATATAAAAATAAAAATAAAATAAAATTTGCTCAATTAAAAAAAATTAAATAACTATGATACATATTTACATAATAATATATAAATTAAAATTTATAATAATAAATTTGATCTTAAAAAAAATTAAAATTAAATAACTAAGATACATATTTACATAATAATATATAAATTAAAATTTACATAATAATAAATTTGATTCCTCTCATTACTTCATAAATCAAGATTTAAAATGGATCTACACGCATATATTTAAACATTCACCAAATTGAATTTCCATCCATATACTACATTGCAATACAACAAAATTTCCATCCATACCCTACATCACATTTCAACAAAGTGTACATTCATGTGCGCAACTTTTTGTAGGAGCATGAGTTTTATTGCTACACAACATTTCACATTAAACTGAATTGAAAATTTTTGTACCTTTAGCTAGTTAATAGAAACACTAAAGAAATTCGAAAAACAAAAGGAGAATTTGATAAAAATGAAGCTTTAATAGATTTAATAATTAAACCCTAGATGCCAACACATATGCGACGGTTCTGGATAAACAAATACAAATAAGTAGACATCCGACAACAAAAGTAACCAGCAGGCTCGAGCTACAAGTCTATTTCCTTTCTTCTACCTTCAGGGACACAAGTTGCAGAGCGACCTTGATTTTGTTCACAATGGCACCGGCGCTGAGGACTGCATTGCAAAGCATGAGGATGGGAATGGGGTCGAGGCATTTTGCTCGAAGGGGTTTCAGCCAAGGCTCCGGAAAGATTTTCAGCGAGGAGGAGAAAGCGGCCGAGAATATCTATATCAAGGTCTCGGTCTTAAACCCTAAACCGAGCTATACCCCAAAAGCGTAGGGAATTTACAGTTAGAAATATTGTCGGTGGTATTGAAACTCGATTTCGGTGAATCGAAACAATGAAAAGTTTAGGCCCTAATATTTAGCATTTTTGCATTTGATTGTCCATGATTTGATTTGAATTTTTGTTACTCAAATATTTAGTCCGGAGCTTTTGATTGGCAAATAGCTTTTCGTTGATATAGTAGGTCTACCTTGGGCATACATGTCATGATTGGCGGTTTTTCATTTTGTTAAATTCACCCAGGCTTTGCACCTGGCAGCGCAATCTGTGGGCTATCCATCCAGTCTCGAATGTCTGTTAAGTCTGTTAGCTGCATTAACACAACAACATTGTTTTTGGGGTTTTTGGACTCTTTTCATTAATTTTGCTTTAGATCGATCGGAGGGCCGCTACAAACTCAGTTTAACACGGGATAGATATTTGGACTTTACACCTCTCCCAAGCAAAAACAATACCTTTACCAAGTCACCATGGGGTAATCGCTAAGCCTTTTAGGAGAACATAGGGGTGGGTTGGGTCTTAAGTATGTGCGTGTAGTGGGTGCTGTGCACGTGGGTAGGGCTATGGTTCGACCCTTAATGTGCATGCAGGAGGTGCACAGTGCATGGGTGGTGTTACCTCTACCTGCTGGTTTCCCTATGCGCTACTGTAAGGTGTCAGGTAAAGCTCACGGGAATGAAATCTTGGTCAATGGTGTGAAACTACCCAGGGCCCAACATTAGTTTCAGTTTGACTTAACCACTGACAACAACCAGTTTGACTTAACCACTGACCACAACCATTTTGACTTATTAGCTAGCATTTTGTGAAGACCTCTAGAAGTGCATTAAGTTCTTTCAATATAACTCGGGTCATGCTCGACACAATTTGATCATCCTTGTCAGGAGGTAAACTGTAATGATATCTTACTTGAAGCACTGTTTTTTATTGTTGTTTAGCATTATTTTTTTTCTCTGTTGAATTTGCTGCTCAGTTAAAATGGTGGATAAGATAAGATAATTTTATTAATGTCCAAGGAATGACCACAAAGTTGGGAGTACAACCAATGTAATTACGCAGTAGGGATATGAAAGCAACTCCTATCACTACTCTACTAGAAGCAGAGAAAGAGCTAACTAACTAGCAATAGAAACAGAAGAAGCAGTGCAGATTCAAAACCATGTAGAGCATACAATGCAGATGTCAAGGTGTGCTGGGGTTGGAAGCAAAACGAAGAGAGAGAGAGAGAGAGAGAGAGAGAGAGAGAGAGAGAGAGAGACGCTCCCCATTTAGAGGAAAGGGACCTTTATGATGACTGTTCCATGGATGTTTTTGCTGAATTCCATGCTTAATGTATATTCTGTTTATGTGTACCTGTTCTAGACTTGCAAAATCTTCATGCACTAGAATATGTCAATTTGTTGTTGAGCCAACCAATTAAGTCTGATTGTATTTTCAACCTGTTACCCCTTGTGTTGCATGAGGCTTGCACTTGTGAATTTCATCACCACACTTGTGTTTTCTGGTCAAAAGGATTGAGCTTGCAGAATCACATTGCTAGATGTTTTGATGGATAGGGGGTGCATTTGTGTTTTGGCTATCTTTTGGTGGATTTGGTGCGATGATGGTTGCTAGTAAGCATGGGTTGAGATGTTTTAGTGTGCAAAGGGTGGTCTAATTGACAAGTTATCATGTGCCTAATGGTTAAAATTCTTGATGATGTGGTGCGCCGTCATTCGTTGGTAGTGTTGGCATGTTTTGGGTGCTTTGGATTTGCAATATTTAACACTTAGTGCATTTCATGGAGTGGGAACCCATCAACTTAGGGTCTCCCTAAGTTTTAAATGTTAATAATTTGCTCCTTGGTATGATGGTTAAATTAAGGCTGCTTCACCATAGTTTGATTATGATTAATCTTCATTAAGATGGAGTTCCTTAGCACTTTGGATGCCAAATGTCCCATGGTTTGCACTTTTGGACATTATTCTTATTGAGAGAGCCTAGCATACTATCTCCATGTTCACATTGTCTAGATATTTCAATGGTTCTTTCTTGATTTGATGAGTTTGAAGCCTCCTAGTTAGAATGCCCTAGGAGACATGAGGGAATTGCACTCATAAACCACTTTGTTACGATGTGTCTAACACCCCCTGATGGAGAATTGCACACATTTTTATGGTGATTTGACCACTAGAGGGCTTATTGAGGTAGTGCCCTAGCTCTTTTGCATGATTTCACACTTGGATAGGGGTGATTTTTGACATATACTATGGTTTTCTTTGGAGTGTTCTCTCTCTTGGCACATATGTTGAGGCAATCATGCATTATAATATTATTTTATGGCTTGAAGAGGATGTCACATCTTCCTAGGACACATTTCCTTGTATGCTGATGGTTTTGGAGAAAAAAACACATGGTTTTGCAAATCAATGCATGGTTTTGGCTCTTGATTTGAGGATATTAATAATGGATCTAACCACCTTGGCATTGTTCTCTAGGGTGCACTCTTCTTAGAGGTTATTATATTATTTGTTGTAGGAAGATCTAACAAGCTTAACACATTCTCCAAGAGTGCACTCCTCAAGTTAGTTATTTGCTTGGTCAAGGTGGTTATTCATGCACAAGGATTAAGGCTATACCTAATGCATAAACTATTTATTGTTTTCTAGTGGTCTCAAGGCCTCCTAAGGCACACTCTCCTAGGGGGGTGTTAAAATATTCGATGTGCTCGTTTTACCATAGACAATATCACAATATTGTCACCCAACCATAGGCACGCAGCCACCCCCGAGCACCTTAACCTTTGCTAGATAGAATGATTCCGGAAGCAACACTAGAACCAACAGATAACCAAGAGAGCACATCTTTCCCCAAAGATAGCGCACCGGACAAAAAGTCCCAAAACCACAGAACAAGAACAATACTCAACTGCAACAGTTGTAGTTGCACTTACCAAGAATACCACCAAGAATATCAGAATACCACCAATAATGTCACCAAAAATACTACCAAGAGATACTAGAAGGTAGGGCACATATCTTGGGCTAGATAGTGCTAGAGAGAGAGACCAAGAATCACCCCCAATTGCAGTTCCAAACTTGTGCTATGCTTGAGAGAGTGAGTGAAGTGAGTGAGTACAAATGAACTTGAGCGCCTCCTATTTATAGTGGTTCTCGTTACTTGTCTAGGCCGACTTGTCCTTCTAGAAGCTAATACTTTAATATTAATTCTTTTACTGAGCCGACTTGTCTTCTAGGATTTCTACACATCTGTTTAGGGTTTCTCTTGCTTCCGAAATATTCTATTCTAGCCAAAGGTTACACATGGAGGTTAATACCTCCCGCAGCTACCATAATATCAACACTCCCTCCTAGCTAGGGAGGTATTAACTGTAATGGTCGCAAACACATCCATCCATTTCACATGGTATGGCCAAGGCTCACGTAGTCTTGCAAACCATTCTACAGGTAGCATCATCATAGCTACACAGGCTATCTCATGATCACGCAGATCAAGTCACGAGAATTATCATCACTATCCATCTAGCTGGCAATCACCTCCAACACTATTGGTTGGCACACCAGCCTTGGAAACACCTTCAACAGTTTTGGTAGTCTCTATGGCAATCTAGTTGTAGTACATAGTTACTACAATGCCATCCAATAGATCACAACAATGTCGATCCATAGTAGTACACAACTACTATCCAGTGGTACACAACCACTCCTAGAAGCACACATCTACTATCTAGTGACATATAGTCACTACCAATGGAACACATCCACCACAGTAGTGCACAACTACTGTCCAGAGACACACAGTCTCCACTGCAACCAACTAATAGCTATACAAGCTATCACCATGCAGTACAACAGTCTCCTGGCATCATATCGTCGTCTGCATCATCTCTCGAGGCCATACTCCATCTGAGTAATTGGGCATGATGCTGAATAAGTCATGTGCTAGACCCAACACACTCAATAGAGTGTCTCGCATAAGTCATTCACTCAACAAAGTGATATAGGGACCATTCTTCTAATTGAGACATACGTCCTAGAAGAATGACTGTCCCAACAGATGCTGAAAGCCCCGCAATGGGCTACAAGGACCATTCTTCTAAATCGAACATACGTCCTAGAAGAATGACTGCACTCCAAGATGCTGAAAGCCACGCCATGGGCTACAAGGACCATTCTTCTAATCTTGGACATACGTCCTAGAAGAATGACTGTCCTCCCAGATGCTGAAAGCTACGCCATGGGCTACAAGGACCATTCTTCTAATCCGAACATACGTCCTAGAAGAATGACTATCCTGGACCATTTTCCCTTCGGCCACTACTGTGAACTCAGGGAAAATGTCTGTCCTGTACCAATCTCCCCACATTGGTCACTACTGTGAACTCAAGGAGATGAACCATTATTCTAATCCGGACATATGTCCTAGAAGAATAGCAGTCCTGAACCATTCTACCTGTCCGGGCAATGCCCCAGAAGAATAGTTGTCCATGGTACATCAACAATCTGTCAACTTGGACCATCCTCCACAGGGAGAATGTCTGTCCACTAGTAATTCGTCAACCTGGACCATCCTTCACAGGGAGAATGTCTGTCCAACAACAATCTGTCAACTTGGACCATTCTCCACCAGCACATTGACTATCCATGATGCCATATATCAACACTCCCTACCAACCGAGGAAGTCATCTTCTCCCTCTCAACCAAGGGAGCAATCTCCATGAGTCTCGACTTGTCCCTCAAGTATGCAAACTTTATCTTGGACAAAGGTTTCGTCAAAATATCAGTTGTCTGCTCATCGATGGAGATGTACTAGAGAACCACTTCTCCCTTCTGAACTTTATCACAAATAAAATAGTACTTGATTTCAATGTGCTTTGATCTGTCATGGAACACGGGGTTCTGTGAAAGGTTCACACAACTTTGATTATCACAATATATCATAGTCAAATCCAACACCTGATCGAATAGTCCAGAAACCAACTTACAGAGCCATACTGCTTCCATACAAGCATCACAAGTTGCAATATACTTTGTTTCTGCAGTGCTGAGTGCAACATACTTCTGTTTCCTGCTAGTCCATGATATCATAGCAGAGCCCAAACTGTAACATATACAAGACGTACTCTTTTTGTCATCTGCACTCCCTGCCCAATCTGAATCAGTAAATCCATGCGGATGTACCTCAATGTTTGAGTCATATCTCAAACCATAGTTTTAATGTCCTGAGAAGATATCTCAAAATGTGCTTTGCAGCTGTCAATGCTCATGTCTAGGTTCCACCTGGAATTGGCTCAACGTGTTCACAACAAAGCAAATGTCCGGTTGGGTATTAACCAAATACATGAATGAGCTAATCAACTGTCGGTATAGGGACGAGTGTACTGGATTAGAATCAGAGTCTCTCAACTTCCTCAGATCTGTCACTATGGGAGTTGCCATGGATTTGCAATCCATCATCCCAAACTTTTGAAGGATCTTTACAACATATTTCCCTTGCCCTAGGAAGATTTCACCACGCTTTTGCCATACTTCTAGTCCCAAATANTTTGCAGCTATCAATGCTCATGTCTAGGTTCCACCTGGAATTGGCTCAACGTGTTCACAACAAAGCAAATGTCCGGTTGGGTATTAACCAAATACATGAATGAGCTAATCAACTGTCGATACAGGGACGAGTGTACTGGATCAGAATCAGAGTCTCTCAACTTCCTCAGATCTGTCACTATGGGAGTTGCCATGGATTTGCAATCCATCATCCCAAACTTTTGAAGGATCTTTACAACATATTTCCCTTGCCCTAGGAAGATTTAACCACGCTTCTGCCATACTTCTAGTCCCAAATAATAATGCATGAGACCAAAATCCTGCATATCAAATTCAGAGGCTAACTCCCTCTTACACTGAATACTGAGAGGCTCTACACCTGTCATAAACAAATCATCAACATATAGTAGCAGGATCACAGGTGCATCATTCACAACCTTGTAATAAAGGTTTGGATCATCATAGCTCTTGAAAAATCCAAGTCTCATCAAGTAAATGTCAATTCATGCATACCAAGCTCTTGGAGCTTGCTTGAGTCCATATAAGGCCTTCTTTAATCTGCATACATAGGTTTCTCTCAGGTGTACCTCAAAACCTTGAGGTTGCTCTATGTATACTTCTTCCTCAATTACTCCATTGAGAAAAGCAGTCTTTACATCCATCTGATGTAAACTCTAACCCATGGATGCTGCAAGAGATATGATTGCTCTAATAGAGGTGTATCTGGCAACTGGGGCAAACGTCTCATCATAGTCTTCTCCCTCTTGCTAGGAGAACTCTCCATCCACGAATCTTGCCTTGTATTTATTGATACTTCCATATCTTGTAAACCCAATTTGAAGTGACTACAGACTTTCCTTCAGGTCTAGGCACAATTTCCCATACATCATTTTTCATGATGGATTGATATTCTTCCAGCATAGCTTCCTTTCATTCTTTCTTCTTGACTGCTTCTTCAAAGGTGGAAGGTTCTACATTGAGATGTTCTGGAGAACATGTAGTTTCTTCCTTGGGACCTTCATGTTCTTCTTCATCGTTGGAATCCATGGAATCTTCTATAGATTACCTGAAGGCAATCTTTTCATCAAAAGTCACATCTCTATTGATTTCAACCTTATTTTGACCTGGAACATAGACTCTGTAAGTTTTGATGACTCACTATATCCAACAAATATACCCTTCTTTCTTGAAGGTTCCAACTTCTTCCTTTTGTTCTTGTGGACATGGATATAGGCAGGACAACCGAAGATCCTTAAGTGTTCCACACTTGGCTTCTTTCCGGAGAAGGCTTTTTCTGGAGTCATGTTCTTCAATATACAACGAGGATTTCTACTCTGAACATATATGGCTGCCATAGCTGCTTCTCCTCATAGAAACATGGATAGATTCTGGTCATTCATCATTGCCTTGACACAGATTCTTCAAGGGAATGGTTCTTCCTTTCTGCCACACCATTCTGTTGAGGATTATATGGGACAATTAGCTCCCTCCTAATCCTGATTGCTTTACAAAAGGCAACGAGCTCCTTGGAGGTTTACTCTCCTTCATTATCGAACCTCAAGATCTTTATCTTCCACGTAGTGAGGAGTTTGACATTGGTCCACACGATATCCAAAACTCCTTCTGCTCTACATGCTTCCTTTAGAATTGGTACTTGGTGAGATCACCTACCTCACCACTTGATGGAGTCATCTGCCCCATGTTTGCAATCGTCATTGTAGCTCCTTCTCAAAGCTATCGCATGTGACTTGCTCGAAACAAGAACAACAAGAGCAAAAGTATTTCCAATAGCATTTTCATAAGAACATATCTATGGTAACAAGGATCATAAAATTACCAAGGTGACCTGCCTGGGAACAAGAAATATCTCCTAAAGGAGATGTTAGTTCATCAAACAAGTGCAATAAGCATTTATATCAATAGTACTTACATGCAACCAAGTATACCTAGCAGTAATAGAACCTTTCAAAGATTGTTGTCACAACTATAACAACTATCAAACTTGATATATGCAAATTGAAACTTAACAATTTGATCAATCAAACCTGGAGCCTCAACTGCTAGGGAGGATATTCTTGTTCCTCTGAATGTACTAAATCCAAGATCACTGTTTGGACAAGGTCTTTGTACATCCCCTGCAAACACACTCATGCTTTGCTGGATGATATAACTTAGAAAGCATATACAAGTACATACCTTTGAAATTTGTAGTATCGCTCAGCTTGTCTTCTAATCTGAAAGTACACACCATCTTGACAAGAAGAGTTTAGAAACTGAATATAAAAGGTTCAATGATTAGAACAAGCTAGAAACCCTGAAATTTCAACTTTGACTACAAAATCGATTTTGACCAAAAGTTGCCCTTTGACTTTGACTAGTCAACCATTGACTTTGACTTTGACCAGTCGACCTTTGACTTTGACTTTGACCAAGAACTGAAACTCGACGTTTTTGCTCGCTGAGGGCACCAAAGGGTGCGATAGGCTAGGGCACACTAGAATATCCAGAAATTAGGTCCAACTCTTCACTTAAGGTGCCCAAAGAATTAGATTAGGGTTTGCTACAATTGCAAAATCAGAAACCCTAGTTGCAGCTGCAACTGGTGCTATAATGAGCTTGACAAAGAACTCCCGCTCTACCTTCCAGCGATTAGACTGTTCTGAAGGTAGTGTGGGCCCATAACTTGTTAAAATATTTGACGTGCTCGTTTTACCATAGACAATATCACAATACTGTCACTGT
>JASDQU010169664.1:7114-21277 GCA_032191745.1 Picea mariana | reverse complement strand
AATAAGAATTAGTTGTTAGTTCTTCTTGCTTTCAATAGAATAGATTTCCTTTCATGCATTGCATTGAGCATTTAGATTTCCTTTCATGCATTAGAAATAGTTTTGCATTAGGCATTTAGTTCACTTGCCTCTTAGGCTAGATAGTTGTTCAATGAGAAGTTTTACTTGCAGTAGTTAGTTTTCTTTGCTTACTTGTCTTTTGCTTTAGTAGGTTAGTTAGGTGCCTTTGCTTACTTGTCTTTTGCTTTTGTAGGTTAGTTAGGTGTCTTTGCTTACTTGTCTATTTTCTTTAATAGGTTAGATAGGTGCTTTTGCTTACCTTCTTATTTATTTGCTTTCACAGGGTAGTTTCTCATTGAATGTAGGTTGGCAAGTTAAAGAAATTTGCTTTTTTCATTTGCTTATTATGCTTAGTAGTTTTGCTTATTGTTAAACTAGTTTTCTTTACATAGAGTTTTCATTTTCTTTTCTAGGAACTATCCATCAACCCTTGGCCCAAAAGTACTTAGGTTACCAAGTTTCAAATTTCTTAGTAGGGTTTTCTCATTAGATAGGTTTTGCTTGAGTAGATTAGCCTTAGATAGTTTCCTTCCTTAGTTAGACTATACTCCTAGCAACCCTTCTACCTTTGGCATATATTTTTCTACAACTCTAAGTTTACTTACCCCGGGTTGACAATTTAATTGAGGTTTTTTATTGTGTTTTTAGTGCATATAGAACACCCATCCGTGCATTTGATAACCCAAATGGCACCACTATGAACTCATAATGGCTATACCTTGTTTTGAAGGAAGTATTGCTAATGTGTTATTCTATAATTCTTACCTGGTGATAACCTGACCTGAGATCAATCTTAGAGAATACCTTAGCATGTTTCAGTTGATCAAATAGATCATCTATCCTTGGAAAAGGATACTTGTTCTTCACAGTTACCTTGTTCAACTTCCTAAATTCAATGGAAAGCCTCAAGGTTCCATCCTTTTTCTTCACAAATAATACTGGGCACCCCAAGGTGACACACTTGGGCATATATACCCCTTCTTTAGAAGTTCCTCCAAATGCATTTGCAACTCCTTCAACTCTTGTGTACTCATCCTATAAGAAGTCTTGGATACTGGGGTTGCTCCAGGCATCATATTTATGGAGAAATCAATATCTCTCTTGGGTGGAAATCCCAGTATTTCCTTAAATACATCCTCAAACACTTTTAGTACTGCATAATATTACATAATTAATATTTTATCCTTAAGTGCCTCCTCCATATGTGTTGCAAATACTTGACATCCTTTCCTGAAGTTTTTCTTCAGCTACAAGTCTGGAACTTCTATGATGGTTACTTCTCTTGGAATACCCTCGACTGTCCTCAGGTTCCCTTCTTCATCCAAGCATGTAAAATCCTTATTATAATAGTCTATAACAACATGATGTTGGTCCAACCAATCCATACCGATTATGCATTCACATGAGCCCAAATGTATGATATTCAAATATGTCCTTGTGCCTAATCCATTCATGTCTATTTGGAATGACTTAACCATATCATTAATATTCCTTTTAGCTCTTGTAGCTACCTACACCAACCAAGTTTTACCAAGATTTCTTCTTGGAAATTTAAATGTTTCACCATCTTAGGATCCAAATAACTATGACTAGCTCCTGAATCAATTAAAATAGAAATGGGTTGGTTGTTGATATTACCTTCCACTTCAATCATTTGTGACTAAAAATTAGCTTGCTTGTTATCCATCATTGCGTAGATCCTAGGTACTTTTATGCTTATGTCCTCCATTGTTTCAGCTTGTTGTACATTGTGAACAGTCCAAAGTTTTTCACCTATGTTAGGGAAATCTATGTACATATGATCTCCCCCTCAACCCCAACATTGAATAGGTAGTTTCCTTGGTATTTGCCCCATTGTCTCAGTCATCTTGGGTTCCTTAGGAGTTAGATGTCCTTGAGAATTATTTCATAAGAATGTTTTCTTTTCCCCATTCCTCCTTTGTTTCATATTTCTCGTCTTCTTGTCTTTCCACGCCTTTTGGAAAGTTGGTATTCATCTATGTTGATCATACAGGAATTTATCTCTCCTTATGGTTTCCTTTAGTGTCTTGGGATCTTCATATTGTGTCTTGTCATTGATAAATGAAGGCAACCCAATAATGTACCTATGATTAACTTGTTCATCCTTGATGAAAGAAGCATATTTTAGCAGTCTTAAGAACCTCCTTCATACTCATCTATGGTCATACTCCCAAGCTTGAGTTCAAATAACTCCTTTATGTTCTTATCATAGTATAGTTTGGCTAAGTGCTTATTTTGAAAGTACCTTTTGAATTCTCTGGAAGTAACATTTTTCTCATCAATGTGTTTCACTTGCACACATTGATCCCAAAACATTGATGTTTTTCCTTTGAGTTGATATAAGTAAATTCTTCCTTCTTCCTATGAAGAGTAATTATGAAACTGAAAATACTTTCTCATTCCCAACAACCAGGTCCCATCATCCTCATCCTTCTTGTGTTCACCATCAAATGTAGGTGGTTTGATTTTATTCATTTATCTCTATAGCTAATACACTCCATGCTTCTTCTTATTCTTTCTAATAGGGGATGGACTTGAATTATTATGTGTTCTTCTAGTTGAATGCCTTGGGGAGTGATGGTGATTCCTACCAACACTTATGTTTCTTCTCCACTTATCATGAGACTAATGACTCCTTGATTTGCTTGTCTCAGTCTCCTTATCCATCTTCTTCTCTATTTTGTCCAAGATCTGCATTAACTTGGTATTAAATCACTCTTGCTACTCCTTGGCTTTCATAAGCTTCTTGTTATCATCTTTATAACTTTGGACATATTTTGCAAACTTTTTATGGCCTCTACCAAATTCATGCTCTCTTCCTTTTCATCTTCTCCATGCCCATTGGATTATGTTACTGCAGCATCCACGCCCATACCAAATGTTTTTCCTTCATCTTCATAATTGTAAGTTCCTTGGGCATCATCCATGTCTTGGTTTACTGATATTTATGCTAAATTATGATTACGTTGAATTATGTTATTGGTATTGAAAAATATTTATGCAACAAGATTTGTAAGGCTACAAGAGTTTAACAAATCCATCAATTTGTACAACATTTTGTTCTTCATAATTTTATCAGAAATAATTTATTTATGATTTCTTGTGATTTCTTAATATATTTTTTTTTATACATTCTTGAGTGAATACATGGACTTCACTGTCTACAAATCCTCATCACTAATTCTCATTTCCCCCTTCAAAATATTTCAGCAAAAAGACTATTAATGGCATATTAGGGAAGATAATTTTGTTAGCTTGATCATCCTAGCTTCGATGCTCAGCCACTGTTTGATTATCTTCGAATTAGATCTTGACCATTAAAATATTTCACCGCAGGTATAAGGTCTTCATTTCTTCCCTTCAAACTTCTGTGGCCTCCAAAATAAACTCTCGCGTTTTTCCACCCTTAAATTGCTCCCATACGTAGAAGCTTTTCTTAATTTTATCGCGGCTTCATGAGTCCATTTCATTCATGTTATAGCTTATGCCTCCTCCAAAAGGCACCAGGGTGTTCCATCGTATCCATTATATACCTTTACTTAGTAATTTTCTCTAAGATATCACCACGGGTTTGTGGTAATTTTCTTATGCTTCATCACCTCCACGATATCCTTCATACCCGTGAAGTCTTGACACTTAGTCAAACTTCAAAATTTCATTGTGGGTTCAGGTGATCCCATATTTCTTTTACTCACTTGTAAATTTGAGTCATTTTTTTACGTCCATTTTGACACTCTTGCGACGTTATTTCATGGAGGTTGTGACAAATATTGGGCCCCTCAAACGTCTCTTCATGTGTCGTCGAAATTTCTATTCTTTCACACCTGAACAATCACTACAAATGTGGAATTATGGGAATATGACAAAGAACCTTTCGAGGCATCCTTTTTGTTACTTGATCGGTTCGATATCTATTGATAAGACATTGTGGGCATTCTGTTTTCTAAGCATGTTGTCCATAATATATAATATGATCATTAGGACATGCATCTATAGTTTGATAATCCATTCCAATGTCTTTCATAATGGCATGCAAATCTCGATATGTGTGAGGTAAAATATTTGACGATGGTAACAAAAATTCACCTAACAATCTACAACATAACAAATAACTAGTTAATGTAAAGAATATAAATCATAAAAATTGCATTTTTATTTTACACATTAATTAACACTAAAAACAAAGAGAAAAAGGTCAACATTTTTGTATATGAGATGAAACATATTACCTACATTAGGATCTATGTCATATAAGTGTTCAAAACATTATTCATAACCTTTAAGTTCACTAGCAACAATGTAGAAGAGAGAAGATTTTCTCTTGAGCCTTCATAAAGTCATTTATTTGCCTTTTCTAATAGAGGTTCATCATAAATACCATCACTATCCCCATCCTCATCCGATTGAGCAAACAAATCTTGGATCATTTGATTTGTCCCATCATCTTCTTCCATGGGATCATTAACTTGATTTGTCTCATCATATTCTTCCATGAGATCCTCATTTTCTTGATCATGTTCCTCATCTTGTACAACATCATTTCTACTAGTATTACTTGGTGCAATATTTTGCAAAAAGTTAGAGGGAAACTCCAACTTTATAGTTACAAACAATCATGAAAAATTAGTGTGTACTATAACAAATATTCAAACAATATATATACATATATATAATTTTATATAAAATTGACAATATAAAACCAGATAATGAATATATAGCTAATTACCACAGGACGATATTCATTTGATCCCCAATCAATGTGCCCATATTGCCTACAATGTTTTCTAGTTGTTGCTATCAAAATTCTTACGAGACGTGTAGTGCAACAATTTTTGCAAGGGTAATAACATCCACCATCATCCTTTTCACCCACTTTACTTTTTTTCCCACCTCTAATATTCTGCGACATTCTTTCACACAAAAATACCCTTTGTGAACTGTTGTTGTTATAGCAATTAGATTCTCGCAACATCTATAATTTGCAAAATATTATAGATATTTTTTCGTCGCAAGAGCGACAAATGTTCACCAAGTCAATGTTGACTTTGTCAAATAGTGTAATGGTCAATGTTGAATTTGTCAAATAATGTAATGGTCATCATTTGTTGGCCCTTGTCCAAGTTTTGGGAAGTTTCTTGGTCATGTTGACCTATTTTGGGACTTCGACAGCCTGTCAAAGGAGGAGCACAAGTCGAAGCGGAGATCACAAGATCTCGACCCCCTTTTGGGCCTATTTTAAGGTTTTTGGGAATATGTAACAGGAATGGGATGTCAGCCCATGGGTTTACCCATGTTTAGGCCTATTTTGTAATATATAAATAGATGCCTAGGATAGATAGAAGTAGTAGTGCATCTATGTAATGTAGGCTAAGTGCTAAGAGTTGAATCTGTGTGATCAAAGATTTATGCATTCGGTGTAAGACTTGCAGAGATGAGTGCAAGTCCCTGTCAGAGACTATAGAAGGCTTTGTGTTGTAACACAAGGAAGAAGGATCTAGGGAGCTGGGCAGATATTTTGTCTTGTGCAAAGTAAAGGCTTTGAAGCTCTATGCTTGTAACCGATGCATCGAAGACAATAAAGAAGAAGATTTGGTGGGCGTAGCCCCAGGGTGGGGCTGAACCACGTAAACACTGAGTTATGTGCTTTGTGATTTTTCTTGATGTGTTCATATGTTACATGCTAAGTGCTCTGATATGTTTAGATAGATCTATTCATTATTGGTGATTATTATTTGTGAGAATGTTAGAGATGATCTAGATATTCATGCTTAGTGCTTGATATGCTCATTCTGATCCATTTGTATATGCTAAGTGCTTGAATACTGTAGATTAGTGTGAATACTACGGAGTTCTGTATTATAAACGAAGTGGTTATTGACTTTATATTGAGGAACTAACGGTGCTAAGTGCCTTATTAAGTAGTACAATCACATATCTATGTCTCAGCTAAGGTTGCAGACACTTGAGTCCTGCAAGCACCCCTACCTCTACCTCGAGTGAGATTTCATCTGCTTCGCAGGTGTTGCTGAAAGGGCCGGTAGTTAGGGATTTGTTGGTGCGTTGTTGTAGCGTTGAACCCTGGGTCTACCCCTATGCCAACAAATGGTTCCGTTGTTGGGACCTGAAACTGTGATTACTGGGAACTGAGAAAGAAGAAGCTATGTGCAAGATCCATCCTGAAATTGTGAAAGATTCGTGTGTAGATCTATGCCCTAGTGCCCAGTATTTTTCTTGATCGGTAAAGCTCTATGTTAAAGAGAGAAGGTCAGATCTGAAAGAAAGAAGCCTGATCTGCATAAAAGAGGTCAGATCTGAAGAAAAGAAGCAACATCTGAACGCTTTGTTCTCTAAGAAAGATAAAAGTGGAAATTTCTGACTAAAAGAGGTAATATCTGCAAGCTATGTGCTCTAATAAAGGTAAGAATAGTTAGAAGTTTTAATATATGAAAGCTTTGTGCCCTATAGAAGTAAGATAAGTGGAAATTTGTGTTTCTAGAATGTGGATCTAGGTCTGTTTAATAGAGTCTGTCCTAGTTTGGAAGCTAGATCATTGATAGAGGAAAGAAGATTTGATATGAGTAGATCTGACAAGAATAGTGAAAGATATGTTATACCTATGCAAAGAAATAATGTTTAGACTAAAAAATGGATGCAGGATCCTAGAAAGAATTTGTTGCAGGTTAGCTCCCATGATCCTAGTGCGCAGTACAGAAGAAGCTGGGGATCATTTAAAAGGAAGAGAGGATTAACCCTCTATTACAAATGTAGAAGGTCGAGACATCTTGCTAAGGAATGCCCTGGTGGAAGACCTAGTTGTCATTGTTGTAAATATCTAGACCATGAACTATTGGATTTCCCTAGAATGATTGCTAAGCTTGAAAGAATGAATTTGAATCAAGAAAACCTTAAGGAAGATCCATAACCTATGGATGAACCTCAGAAAGAATCAGAGAAAGCATTGTTACAGATGAAAGAAACCCTGAACGACCACCGACATGTCAGCTTATCAGAGATATTCAAAGAGAAGGAATGCATCGAAGAAAGAATAGGAGACTTCGACATTGACTGTGTTCTAGATGAGAAAACACAGGTGAATACCATGACAGAGAGAACTTGGTAAGATATACGAAGGCTTGTTATGATCCCTTTACTAGGAGGAATAAGTTTATTCAGAGGAAAGCTAGTAAACCTATGTGGAAGGATTGCTCAGACGCCTATGACTGTCAATGGAACTTCGACAGAAGAAAACTTTGAGATTATTAAATTTGTTGAAGACAACGCCTCGTTTACCATGCTAATAGGAAAACCTTGGATTGATAGAGATCAAGCCAGATGAAAGGAAGAAGAAGAAGTTTTGGAACAGAATAAGCAAGAGTTAAAAGACTTTATGACTAGAAGGATCACGCACTTGATTAAAGAACAAGAGAACAGATCGTGGATATTTAATGCTAGCAACCTAGATGCCAAAGATAAGAGAACTATAGAGGATCCACAAAAGATTGAATTACCTATCCTAGAAAAAGAAGAAGTATTATCCAGAAACCCTAGGAAATAATTTCAACAGTGCGAAGTAACTAATATCAAAGAAGATAAGAATCAGAATGAGAAAAGCACTACAGAGATGAAGCTCACTGGAAAGAAGGCTATAAAGTTAAGAAAGAAGAAGGATAAGATTGAAAGGTTACAGGAGGTTCTAGAGGATACCTCGCAGAAAGAAAAATTGCAGAATTGGAGCTTTGTCGAGATATCAGAATAGAGACACATGGCACTTCGCCATGATGAAGCAATATAGGTTCTTCATCAGATCGTTGGACCACACCATAACGGATCGAACAAGATTTAATGGAGGCTCATACCCATTGCAAGACAACCTTTGTCGAATTATCTATTTAGCTCATCGCGCCATGCATCGAGAACACTTTTTCCAATCGAGAATATGAGCCCACAGACTAAGACAAGTTCATACAATGATCATTATGCTATCGTTCTCTATCTCATTACCGTGTCTTAGTTGTTCCCAGATCCCACGAATTTTTTACCTCGAGTGTGTATGTCGAAAGCATTGAGCACTGCAGAGAAAACTGCTGAGGAAGTTTTGATCGACTTGATGACAGAGAGAGTCATGTCAGAGAAAGGAGTGTCTACAGGTGTACAAGCATCTTCGATGAGAGGAATGCAGGCCTCTCCATCCACTGCTCGAGCCAAACCATCCCGACCAGCTGATGAGAAACGAATGAATCACAGAGACGATATCGTGAATGCCAAGCTGATTTTGAGCATTCTACCTGCTTATCTACCACCTTTGAGTGGCACAATAAACCAAGACAGTGTGCCTAGAGATTTTGAATATTAATTAGTCACTGCGTACCTTCCGAAGGGGATACACGTAATGCGTGCAGACCAGGATAAGATCGCAGCATTGAAGTTTAGCGACTTCGACCTCGGCGATAGGAATGTGTACAATATGCTAGCCCCATATAAGTATCTGACTAGAACCAAGGGAAATAATTCAAAGATCATTCCCCAACAGTGGACCATGAACCTCGCGCAGTCCACACTGCTTAATGTAATGAAGATTCCTCACTTTGGGAGGCATCAAGAAGTGAATGCATGTATCAAGTGGTTGTTGTCCTGCTATCATCGAGGATACTTATGGTTGAACCGCCGCATCACAGTGGATCTGATTTTGATCAATCGGATCACATGGCTTAGCATGCAAGGCCCTGACCCATAGGATTTCTACCCCGGAATGACCGCGGATCACACTCTTTCCTAGAGAATAAAGGATACTTACGACAATGTAGAGAAGGGCACGTGAGGCTACAAGGTAGCCTCTATCCAAAGCGATGCAGTGCACCTTTTCTGTCAGTTGATCGCAGGCAAGCTAGTTCACAAGAACTGACCGACCCAAGTAACTGGATTTGTAGTCGACCTTGTAGGGAAGTGCATGGAGGGGCTACAAATGAATTGGGTGAAGTACCTCATGAACCAGCTAGAACTAGATTGCAGGGAAGTGCGGGATCAGGGATACAAATTCCACTTCAGTTGGCTTCTTATCCTGATCACTTTCATCGCATGGGAGATGCTGAAAGGTGCGACCTTCCTAGACACTGAGCCATTTGAACCTCTAGTCGCAAAGTTTAGTACGCTATGGTACTCCAGCGACATGAATAAGCAGTGGAAATCAAATGTCGTCTTCCACACGTATTATAACCAGTTGAAGGTATCCATAAAGTCCACACCTTGCATAACCCCGAACACACTTCACAAGTTTAGACCCTTGATGAAATTCAGTGCGGACTGCCATTTCATCTATATCACCGCGCGCACTGATGATCATAAACAACAGCTACAGTCATACTACAAGTTAACAGAGGATGACTTGGAGGAGATTACCAAGGAATGGTCGACAAACCTCCTTCTTCTAGCGGACCCTGCAGAGATGTCTGATGTGATAGCCCTGAGACTGCATTGGATATAGGCGGACCTAGCAAGATAAAGAAGACCAAAGTGGTCCACGATTTAGGGAGCGCATCCGTGAAGACCGCTTCCATATCAGTAGATAAAGGATGAGATGGCAGAGAGATAGATGGCACATAATTCAAATAGAAGAAAGGTGAGGTTAGATCGCCAAGAGACAAGGAGGATCCCTCGAAGAAAAGGAAGGTTTCCCCTCCGAAAAATTCTTCAAGGAAGAAAATGAAAGCAACCAGAACCAAATTCGAGACCACCCTCACCTCAGATGACTTTGAATTCATCTTCGCAACACTAAATGATGCTTTTCTAGAGATAGCAGAGAAGAAAGAAGCTAAGCAGGAGGAGGTGTTCAGTCGGATTAAGGATGAACTCCAAGGAGTGCAGCAGGCACTACATTCCAGCCGCACAGTATCCACTGCACCCCTGACAGTTGGAACACCAGAACTAGGTGGTGAGCCCACTTAATTACACCGCATTGTTGATACAGTTAAAGCTCGCCTTCAACGAGCTCAAGGAGAAATAGCACAAGCCACCCAAGCTTTAGCGAAGTACAGAAATACCTTGAGGAGCAACGCAATGCTACAAAAAAGGAAAATATTTCCCTACAAGCGAAATGAGATGAAGAAAACATAGAGCTACAACAAAGCAAAGAAGAATTGCTCATCGAGCAACTTGAAGTTAAGGAAAGGGTCAACAGAGCACTTCGCTCTGTGACAGTAGTTGAAGTACAGACCAAGGAACAAGTTCCACAATAGGTGGCACAACTGGAAGAGGTAATCCAAAAACTACAACAACACATCGCCAACTTAGAGCTACGCGCAGTACCTGAAACCCCACAAGAGATAAGGAACCAAAGAGAAGCAGTTTCCCATAGTGAAGTTGACAGACTAAAATCTATTGCCTTAGAGTGCAAGCAGCTTAGTAACCGCAGCGCCCAGACCTATGAAAATCTCACTGAAAAATTCAGAATTGCAGACACCGGAGTCACATCTCCAAGAAGCGAAGTAGAACGTAGATATGCTACAGGAACAGATGAAGGCCCTATCAGTTGTAGAAAGGATGAAGAGATCTCAAGAACAACGCACAACTCAGCATCAGATCCATATGCTTCAAAGAAAATTGATGGAAGTCACTCAATAACTTCAACCTATGCAAGACAAGGCATGTATGTTGTTTACGGAGGTCGAGAGCCAAGGAGAAGAGTTAGAACAAGTCGTCATTACAGTAGAACAACGCCTAGAAGGGCCAGTGAAAAACGCAGTGATACAGGAGTTCAATGAACAAGAGGCCACAACAAAGCAACAAGTTGAAGCAGCTCGATCCAAGATTGAGGCGTTTGAGGCAAAATTTCTCGAACTTGAGTGACTCAGGACGAGTCACAGGTGAGTGTTGGGGGCCTGTTGGCCCTTGACCAAGTTTTGGGAAGTTTCTTGGTCATGTTGACCTATTTTGTGACTTCGACAATCTGTCGAAGGAGAATCGCAAGTCGAAGCAGAGATCACAGGATCTCGTCCCCCTTTTGTGCCCCTTTTTGGGTTTTGGGAAATATGTAACGGGAATGGGATGTCAGCCCATGGGTTTACCCATGTTTAGGCCTATTTTGTAATATATAAATAGATGCCTAGGCTAGATAGAAGTAGTAGTGCATCTATGTGATGTAGGCTAAGTGCCAAGAGTTGAATCTATGTGATTAAAACTTTGTGCATTAGGTGTAAGACTTGCAGAGCTGATTGCAAGTCCCTATGAGAGACTGTAGAAGGCTTTATGCTGTAACGCAAGGAAGAAGGATCTAGCGAGCTGCGTAGATCTTCTGTCATCTGCGGAGTAAGGGTTTTGAGGCTCTGTTCTTGTAACTGATTGACCAAAGACAATAAAGAAGAAGATTTGGTGGACGTAGCCCCAGGGTGTGGGTGAACCACGTAAACAATGTGTTATGTGCTTTGTGATTTTTCTTGATGTGTTCATATGTTACATGCTAAGTGCTCTAATATGTTTAGATAGATCTATTCATGCTTGGTGATTATTATCTGTGAGAATGTTAGAGCTGATATAGATATTCATGCTTAGTGCTTGATATGCTCATTCTAATCCATTTGCATATGCTAAGTGCTTGAATACTATAGATTAGTGTGAATGTTGCGGAGTTCTATATTATAAGCGAAGTGGTTATTGACTGTATATTGAGGAACTAATGGTGCTAAGTGATTTATTAAGTAGTACAATCACAGATCTGTGTCCCAACTAAGGTTGCAGACACTTGAGTCTTGTAACCACCCCTGCCTCTACCTCAGGTGACACTTCATCTGCTTCGCAGGTTTGGCCGAAAGGGTCAGTAGTTAGGGATTTGTTGGTGCGTTGTTGTAGCATTGAACCCTAGGTTTGCCCTTGCCAACATCTTTGAATCATCACTCTTGTGATGATAGCCAAAGGTCATCTCAAGAGATATGGGAGTCCACTATCTTCATGGTCGTCGCTCTTGTGACATACATCTGGTTTCGTTGCTCTTGCGATGATAGCCAAAGGTTTCATCGCAAGAGCGACGAACATGGGCTGGATTTATAAAAAAAATAAAAATTCAACTCTTTGTCTTCAATTTTGCGACAAAAGGTTACTTTTGTCACAAGTAGTCATCGCAAATTTTTCAATATGTGGTAGTGACTCTTATAACTACATCCACCCATTCGCCTGATGAATCCTTAGGACTTAGTTGATTTTCCACTTCTTAGCACAGGTTTGTAGGTCCGCAAGGATACAAAACCTCTTAGAACTACATCCACCCATCTTCCAGACAAATTCTTAAGAATTAGCCAATTTTTCATTTCTTACTATGGGGATACCATACATATTTCCATACCCCTGATTCTCTCTACGCTCCATGATAGCTAAACACTTAGACAAATTCAAATTTCTTACCGCATTTTCGTGGGACTAACAATTGGCCTGCCACATGGCTCCACATCACCTACCAATTGTCATCCCATCCAACATGTACCTGCCACCGTGGGAGTACATGTCTTTCTTCTACCACATCAGTTGACACATGGACTCCACATCATGATGACATCATCATATGGGAAAAACACCCAATTTTTTTTTCTTATTTTGCTTACTTCGAAAATCACCCAAATTCAAAAAAAAATTCTTGGATTTCCATTAAAATTTGGAGATTTTAATTCTTGGTTCATTTCTTGCATTACTCATGAATTCTCCAAGAATTTCCACCACATAATTGGGGACTTTTCCCAATTTTTATCATGGGCATTCTGCAAATACTTCT
Source organism: Picea mariana (assembly GCA_032191745.1). Classification (NCBI taxonomy): domain Eukaryota; kingdom Viridiplantae; phylum Streptophyta; class Pinopsida; order Pinales; family Pinaceae; genus Picea; species Picea mariana. The sequence continues at coordinate 8,442 of JASDQU010169664.1, read as the reverse complement.
ATAATCACCATTAGAGCTTGTAATTAATCTCAATACAATCAAATTGGGGTCTGTACATACGAATTTGATCCCCTACTCTTCAAATTCACCTCTTACATATTGAATTCACCTTGAATTATTCCACAAAAATTGGGGATTTTTCCCAATTTCACCTCAATTTTGTCATGGGCACCATGGACGCTCTATAACTTCAACTTTTGGCCATCAATAGGCCCAAATATTCTCAATTAGAGAGTAAAAATGCTTATACTTAATTCATGTGCTTATTTCTTTCCAAATTATTTACAAAATTCCCTTAATTTGACAATAATAATTTTATTGAATAGTTTGCAGACATCTTCTGACATTGTGTCAAATAGTTTACCTGTATAATTTGTGTTTTCAATTATGTGTTCTAATAAATGGCCCATGCAGGCTCATTTTTGAAAAATGGGCTCTGATACCACATTGTAGCATCCCTAGACTCTTAGCTGGGAAATGCCACACGAAAATATTCTAAACTCTAATACCATTTAAGTAACTGATATACTTTTGCAATTGCTCACATTAATGCGGATAACAACATCTATATACAAATTTATCATATGCATAAAAACCCATAAGAATAATTGAATAAATATTAACATAACACATAAATTAACACACAATAAACACTTATCTTTAGTAAAAATAGCACCAACTATGTGCAGACCTTCCACATTCCTCCCAGCCTTAGACCACTTCGCTCATAAACTCTCAGCAGTGGGTCACCCCCGAGATGGGCTAAATTCCGCCTAGGTAAAGGATTTCTAACCAGGCTAAGGTCTCTTTAACAATATACAAACTTAGACGTAGGTGCCAAATCAAAATAAAAACCTGCATTCCCTCATTCCCCACATGTTTATCCCACACTAGGAAGTGTGTCTCTTCTTTTTTTTCCTTCGACTACCCCACTTCCCTTCTGAGACTTCAGTAATAGGTCGGACATGAAGTCTCAAAGCCCTATAACTACAGTTTTGCACCTTGGGAAATCAACTCCGAGTAGTTCTCTCACCTGGAAAGAATTATCATGGGCATGTAAACTTACTTATTCAATGTCCTAAAGTACTGGCTACCCGCTTTTTCAATGTCCTATGGGCCTGACAACCCGCCTCTTTAGCCTAGCTTCAAATATAGCCAAGGTCCTGGTATAGGTACAGGTACTAGCAACATGAAGGTACAAATGGCAATAACATGGAGGTAATGAGGTGAAAATAATTATTCCCCTAGTCGTTGAATGAGATTAAGTCCCCAAAACTTATTTGCATGTTCCCAACTTGACACTTGTCATTTTGGAAAATACATGGGCC
>JASDQU010169663.1:15019-32867 GCA_032191745.1 Picea mariana | reverse complement strand
CATGCCCGCTTTACTCCTTATGTGAGTTAGATTAGCAAGCATCATCAAGCCTACATCCACTGACAAAAACAGTGTCTATAATCCATATACATAAATCAAATTGTAATCAATCATATTTCACATGTGCGTAAAATGAAATACTCAAACAAAATGCAATCCACTCACTGACTCAATCCAGACTCCAAGAAAGTCTATTCATGCCATCAACATCCATAACATGTCATGTGTCTTGCACACTTAAGAGAACTCATCAATAATATATGTCAATACATATTCATATGAAAGTAACCAAAATCACAATACTTCATCATCATCATCATATATAACTCATAATCGAAATGAAATCATAATGTACCATAATCAGATCACTTGCACACAATTATCCTCAAAGAATAAGTCATTATAAGTGTGATCAGTAGAACGAGATGTTACATATTCATTTTAAACATGGACTTTTACTGAGAATTATTTTATGTGACGGGTTCATAGATTCTCGAACTTGCGGACTCACATGTCTTCTTGGGTGTCATCAAAATGCATGCCCAACTTCCCCAGCCTACAATATGAACATATACTTTGAAAAAATTTAAGTGATTTTTCTCGAGTTCTCAGAATCTCAGACTTGTGGACTCATGTCTCTTCTCGGATGTCATCAAAATGCATCCCAACTTTCATTACCTCCATAATGAACCATAGTTAGAAATTTTTAAGTGATATCGATAGAATATGATACTTAACCAATTTTTGGTTTCTCAACGGACTCGCGGAAAGATATCCAAGCCGTCTGATCATGATTTCATTTTGATCCAATGATCAACATATTTTCTTCATTCTTTACCATCCGATCGTGCTCTTATTTTTATCCAACGGACACCATTGTTCTTCGTTCTTTACTGTTGATTCCTGCAACTAGTATATATGGATACTTGTCTAGATGATAAATCCATATTAACCCTTGTTCACATCAATGACAATATAACACCATGTCCAACACTCCAAAGTGATCAATGGTTGATACTATATCTCACCATCACTTTATATCTAATGGATAATATATAATTTAACTCACTAATGCCAAATACTTAAGCATTTGACTTAAAATAAACTCTATTAATTACAAAAGTACATTCACTTTAATAATCACTTTATTAAATTGAATATACTAAGTCTTGAGAGTTAATAAGGATGACTTCCACATGTTAGACACGAAATCGATGTGGAATTACATGTCTGATGCTACAAACATTAACACTCCCTCTTAGTGAGAAAGGTACTTCTCGAAGAGCCATGTGGAACTGGTTATTCCTCGTACCTTGGCACAATGTCGCACACATCATCTTGCACACTGACATCCCTCCAACCCTGCTAGTCAATTGCTCCTTTAGCACTGGAAGTCATGGAATCGATGGCGCTACATATCAGTACCATGAAGTTTGGAAAATTTTTCAAATACCTTCTCTCCCTCAATGTGCTCCTAAGAGCCTCTCCTGCTCCCGAGGATCCATCAATGTCATCTCGTAAAAAATCGATCTCCTGAAATAATTGGAAGGGGCTAACTCTCTCTTCCCATCTGAAGGTTGACTCCCCACACTAGAATTTTGTGAATTCTACTCACCCTTCGGAGCCTATCACTCCTCGCCCTCTGCGAATGACATCGATCCATGATCCAAGATCCCCTTGGATCCTCTTACAGGCTTGATATGCAACCTGTATACCATGGCCTCTCTGACACCAATTTTGATTGTTGTGTCAAGGCTATCTCCCTCTGAATTCATTCTAGAACAAGATTGCATAGACATTTTTCTCCATAAATGAGACAGAGAGAAAATTAATCCTCAGCTCTGAGACATACAACACATCTACCACCTCTGGAAAAACTATTGTTTCCAATCTGAACCTCAATGTCCCAACTTCCTCTACACCACACTTGGCATGAATGTCAAGTTCCACATGTACATATGAGTATGTCTCTAACCAACTGGTGAATAACTCATGTGTCCCCGTCATGTGACAAGAAGCCCCACTATCCATGAACTAGACACTACAAAATTTGTGCAAGAAAGGCAAGAGATTAACAAGAACTCCTTCTCGAACTTCTCAAGAAAATCCTTGACTTGAACTTCTACAGATGTTTCTACATGTTGAGACTTATTCTTCCCTTTATTATTGTTTGGACACTATGAAGCATAGTTTCAACTCTTGTGGCACGTAAAGAATTTCACTTTGCTCAGATCCTTCTTCTTAGCCCGTGAAGTTTAATTTCCACCTGTATTCCCCCTGCTCATTCTTATCTGACTAGAAAGGGCCAGATTCTCATCATCAACAACATGTTGTTCTTCTATTGATTCCTCCCAAATCTTCTCATGGATGAAATCATCCCATAGTCTGTCAAAATTTGGAAGGTTCTCCCATGAAATGATTCCCTTGATGAATGGGGCCCATGAATTATAAAAAACATTCAGTATCGTCCTCACCAAATCCTCATATCACACGAATTCCCAAAAAATTTCTCACTGATCACATACCTAAGTGATCTTGGTGAGATAACTAGTCACCATATCTAATTTGGTCATCTTGGTGTCTTTGAGCTTCTCCCTCAACATCATCTTATTGTTTGTACTTTTGCTCTGAAAAAAGGTTCATTAGAGCTACAAACCTCTCCCTAGCTGACTTCTTCTCAGATATATGATGGATCAAATGACCCTTCACCGCATATGAGGTGACCCTCTTGGCTTTCACATCCTTCAACTCATGGATGACCAGGTCCTTTCACTAGTAGAATTTGGAAAATAAATGACTATGTGACTAAAACTTTTAGTCGCGACAACAAAAAATGACTAAATTATACTATTTTTTTGCAACACGTGTATAAATGTCTAAATAAATGACCAATTTGATTGTCAAGTAAAAAATAATTAGTCACACACATCAAAATGACTAAATAAATTACTAATTTGATTGTCAAGTAAAAAACACAACTAAATAAATATTAGTCACACAAATCAAAATGACTAAAGACTCATATAGGCTGAAAACTATTAAAGCTATTATGTTTTTTTCACCATAACTATAAACTTTGTGCTTAGGCATAATCATATTAGAAAGTTGTATATAATATTAAATAGAAGATATGAAAATAATTAACCCTGGTACTAGCAATTTCATCCAAAAATTATGAACGGTGAGCAACCTCTTTCACTTATTCCTCTTCCTCCTCACCTTGTCATATAGAATGAAGATATGTTAATTAATCAAAACATGTTTCACCCCTTGCGAGACATCTCACTTATACAAGTGACTATTTTCATGTGGTTGGGGCCATGTGCATTAAGTCCTAGGTAAATTTGGCATAATATTAGATGCCCACATGACCTCTTAGCCAAATGGGTCTTTCAAGAGTGTTGTACACCAACTACAAATATACATTGTCAATTATTCCAGAATAAGAGGGCCTTGCTTGCAACATAATAATATTAAACATAGGATAAGAAATGTTTTTTAACCAAAACATAGGCTAAGAAATTAGCCTAGTGGTACATAACATGATACTGGAGGGAGACATGACCTAGGTTAGTGGTACATAACATATTGGGATACATGACCTAGGTTCACTCATGGAAACATACGTTATTTTTCTACACAGACACAAAGTACCACACCATGTTATAAACCATAATCCGATACATTAATTTGATATCATTTGTAAAAATCCTTGCAATTCATGAATATGCAGACTGGCGTGGAGTGGGAAAATATGGTCAGGATCAGTTGTAATTCAGTGAGGCAGGCTATTGTTTGTGTGAGTGGGGAGTGTGCATGGAGTGGTGCAATGCATAGGCATGAAGGTTTAGGGTTTCAACAGTAGAGGACCAGTTATGGTTGAACCGTTTGTGACTCGTAGGTTGAGGGTGTATGTTACACATTATTTTGGTCACCCTAGTGATGATTCTACAAGCATGTGTTCAGGCTCTCAAAATGATCTTTTGCCTGAGAAAATTAACTTCTTTCTTCCTCTACAAAACCAATTTTTTGGAAGAACGTTGTAGGCTACATATAGTACACAGTGCGAAAATCATTGATTTCTGCAGGCTTCTCTATAGTTGGCTCGCGGGGTTTCCGCAAGCTTCTATATAGGCAGGGTGCGGCGACACTTGAAAGCTAAAAGAAGAAAGAAGTTCACGAAGTTTCTAGGAGGAGAATCTTCTAGAATGAGAGGTGGCATCTGTATGGCTGTGATCCTACTGGCTTCTCTGATTTGATGGGATCATCCTCATCCCTTTAACCACTTCTCCTTCTCCTATATAATGATGGGTTTCTCATAGAAAAGGTTAAGAAGAAAGATCAAGCAAAGAATTGTTAGAAGAATAGGCTGAAGACTGTGTGAAGAATCTTGTCTCAATTGATACTTGAGGTTTCCATTTGTCCATCAAACATTTGTGGATCATCTTCATGAAAATTTCGGAGCAAATGTATGTGTGTGTTGGAACAAAGGACCACTAAAAGGGAACTTGTGACATCAAGGCAATTTGTTTGTATCTTCCACTTTTACTTAATATAATACAGTGACATGTTTCTTTCCCATAAAATCATTAGCATTTTATTACATGACTCCTTAATCACATGTTTAGGTTTCCATTGAATCTACTATTGTTGCTTTCACTTTGGTTGGCTTGTGTCATTGCAGATCTGATTTCACAAGAGCACCAGAGCGAAGTAGGGACAGCAAAGATATAAGGAAGCGATATTCAAAGGTATGTTATCCATTCCTTCTTTGGTAGTAAACTCAATGATTGTAACTTAGGGAAAGCACCATGTCCTGTCTTGTTTTGTTCTAGATTTAGGTGGATATAGGGAGATTAGTTTATGTCTGCATTCACCGATTTATCCTATAACAGTGTATCCCTTAGGTGTGTTTCCTCTGTGTTTTTCGTTTCCATTTGTGTTTCCTCTGTTTGGAGCTCATGAGGTGGGGTTTTAGTAGTCGGCATGAGGAATATTGGAGCCCTTGAGGTGGGGTTTTAGTTTGTGGGCCTGAGAAATATTGGAGCCCGTGAGGTTTATTTAGGGATTTTATAGTCTAGACCCAACCAGAGGAGGGGGTTTACTATTAATTGATAATTGGATCTTGAATTAGAATAGAGGAGGGGGTTTACTGTTAATTGAGAACTAGAGGATGGGGTTTACTACTAATTGACAAACACTATTTTTGTGTTAAATATTGGAGCATTATTGGAGCTTGATTGTGTATATAAGAAGTTTACATGACCGATAAAATTATGGTGGAGAGAACTTGGAGAATACTCAAAAGGTGAAATAGGATTTTAGAGTTGAAAAGGTATTCATCGAAGTCACATGTACAATTAGTATGTTTATTTTGGTTTGATTTAGGAGTGTTGGTTTCTAATTAGGAACTAGTTGTTATAAGCTTGTATATTTGTTGTTTTTTTGTATATTTATGCAACAATACACATGGACTGCTAGGTCCCTCCATTAACTTGACCTACATGGCCATACAAACCTCGACACTATTATATCTGAAACAATTTTATTTATGTGTTTTTTCTTGGCTCCCAGAGCTAGAATAAATATGCTTAGAGTAACAAGTCTATGGATTCACATGGAAATTCTTTAGGAGAGGGAAATAGAAAGAATCTTTTGGTCAAGCTACAGGTACTTTGGTAATTCCAACCATGTTTTTCTCTTACCTCCTTCATCCAGGTCCAAATCATGGCCTGTGAAGGAACGTGACTGGTAAAGCACCCTAATAGTGTGTGCTCTGAGTGGTGACAAATAATTTCATATTCATAAACAAAATTGTCAATGGGTACTATTGATGATTGAAAACGTCAATGAAGTTTCCCCCGCAAAGTATTGCTAAAGCCTATTATTATAAAAAAATAAATAATACTAGTAGGTGGGACCCCCTTGAACTATTGAAGATCAGATCTGCTCATTTTGATATTGTGATGATGTGCGACACGGTTTACATGGTTGACAAGATATTGTAATCGTTGGTATGAGTTGAGACTTGGAAATATTGATTTCTTATGTTTTACAGCCTATATATGATTGCTATATGTTCAGATCACACCTACACAACAAACATGTTAGTAAAAATACATGAAGGGCAGTTTTGAGAAAGACACAATACTACAACAAATGCAAAAGTAAAGGACCCAATTCTGCAGTTTTACTATACTACATGCATAAAGGACTTAATGGTTATGGTTAAATGCTAGATAGCAATATGATAGTATACAATTTAATTGAGTTATATTGTGAATATGAATATGGGAGGCGCTTTTGACAAGGGAATGGAATTTAATGGCCAGGCGTTTTTAATTGAGTTATATAAGTCTTTACACATAGTGATTAGGCTATGGTACAGTTTGATCGCACTATTTTTGATAACTCTATACATGAATTCTTGGATCGTATAGTTGACATACAATATGGGTCAGCTAGAAATTGGATATATGATGTGGATGGCGCAATTAGCAAGAAATTGATGTAGATTCCAACGCAGATTTTAAATTAATGGTTTTAATGAAGGGTTTGTTGGCATGTACTGGTGAGTTAATGTAATGTGGAAGGAGGCAACGTGCATTTATTGCACGTCAACTTTACTCCTTCAATGGCCACCACCCAAATCGGGCTATTGTTCATTCGTGTTGCTGTGTTTTTGCTCTGAAATTTTAGCAAGAAGGAACCGCTCGACCAGCTCTCGTTTTAAGGAATTCGATTAACAAGTATGTTTTTTTTTGCCATTCTTGACTTCATTCTGGTTATGAAATGATTATTGGCTTAGGTGTATGGGTTTGTGTTTTTACTGAGTGGTGCAACTATGTAAAATTTTGGTTCTTGAATGAAAAATGGATGGTCCCCCCTGTGATATTTTTGAATTTGTAGAGGTTATCGGTCTTCCTGGTGATAGCTCTATGTTACTACTACTAGTTTAGTTGGAGTTTTTTTTGTGTCTTGGGTGAAAACTATCTTCATGCACTGCTACTATACCCAGTCTCTAGCTTCCTGGGTTTAATGGTCGAAGGTCTTCTGCGTCGTTATGTTGTGTTTCACCTTGGCATTGGTCATTCCACCACTGAGGGTCACGAAATGAGTGTTTTTTTCTTAATTCGGTCCTATCTCCACCTCAGTACTATGGTAGCCCTCCCACCTTGGGACTTGTTATCTATCCGCAAATAATTCATTGTTCCCTTTGTGTATGCACTATTGGTATCAGGGTTATTCACCATTGAAGGAAGTTGGCTCTAGATTTCCTGTGTTAGTCACAGTGTGGACCTTTAACTCTACAGGTACGAGGGTTGACATGGAACACCAACCTGGCCTATTGGGTTTACCTCTTGATTGTTGGATAATTGTATATTGTCAACCACCTTGAGTACAAACCCATCCAGTTGGCTACATGGCAGTCGTGTTGGTTTGGCATTCAGCTATTGCCTCTGTATAACGATGGTAAACCCTGTTTGTTGTCGGCATAACTCAAGTTACACAGTCTCCCTCCTTATGGTAATACCTCAGTATTGTTACTGGAAAGTGGCCCTACCCCGATTCAATTGGATGCGTGGGTACGCATAGCTACCACAACTTGTTCGGTTGATCGATTTTCTACAATAGTGGAAAATTGTTTGGAAGATACATGATCACTAGTTTTTTGCACTAATAGTTATTTGAATGCTTAGCTATCAGTGGTAAAAATGATTGACTTTTGTCATGTCACGTTGTGTGGTTGCAAAATGGTTAATGGTCATGGTAACTGTAGTTTTCTTGGGGAGAAAATGGTTATTGAATTGGACGACTGTAGAAATTTTATCCACTCTATCCTTGTGATTGTTCGATTGTATAAATCTGAGTCTGCACAACATAGTTGGTTACAGTTGGACTAAATCAGAGTCATACTGTGTGTTTGATTTGTTAAATGGAGATATTGCATCATAGTGTTTGATGACTATGCACTGTGTATAATATGGATAGCTTGGTTTCTCACACTCAGGGATACCACAAAGTGTTGAGCATGTTTTTTTGCAACCGATCATTTGTTAAGAATTGTGTTGATGCCCAGTCATGTTAAATGGATGGTCTAGCTTTCAAAATCACATGGAATTGAGTTTGCACAATGATGGAGTTACAATTGCATGTTTTAATTATTTGACGCGTAGCTCGTGTTGGAATGGTGACTATTGATTGTAAATTGTCATTTTAGACGTGGCATTTTGGTTTGATTATTTTGGTTACTGCATATATATGTTAATGAATATCCTTTCATTTTTATGGGCTCTACTACAGTAATAGTGACTTCATTATTGTTTTGGAAACATGGCTTTGAGTATAGTTGTGGATTGAATAAATTCATGAGCAGTGGTTGATCTTGATAGTTACAGATTGGAAGGGTATTATTTGTAAATTGTTATAAGATGCAGAGTGTGTGAAGGGAAAGGAACAAAAACCCTTACAAATTATGCGGAATACTTATTGTTTTGTGATGGCCCTATGTTGGATATTTTGGACAGTGAGTTGGTTAAATACACAGGAATTGTTATTCGGTCATGATGATTGTTGGTTGGTGCATCTAGTCTTACTGCAGAATTTTTTATGGATCACTTGATTAATTTCATGAACAATAATCATTATCTTCCCCTCCCATTATCTCATTTTCCGTTAATTACAAATCCTATCACCTTCCCATTTCATTTTTTCACCCCCTGTTCTGAGATTGATTACAGTCAAGAAAATTTTGGTGTTAAATTGGATGAAAGTGGCGGTGTCTTGTGTGGATTGCAGTGATGTTTTATTTTTTTTATTTATAGTTGATTGTTGTTGTCTTTGAGCAGTGACCATGTCTTCTCCCCTTTCATTATATCATATTTTCGCTCAATACAAACCTCTCACATGTCCCGGGACCCTTTTTCACTCCCATGCTCATTGATTAACAATAAACAATTTATATGGATTAGATTGCAAGAGCCTGATACATTCTAAGCCAAGTCATGTATGGTTATTTAAAAGACTATTTTCTAATCGATTACACATGCAGGATGAGTTTTTTCAGTCGAGGAAGACATGGGCAAGGAAACAGAGGTAGAGGTAATTGGAACTAAGGTAGAAGAAGGCCCAGGTTCTCCATACATTTTGATGTTGATTCAAAAGATCTTGGCCAATTGTTTCATGCTAGATTTTTTAACTGGATTAGGCAGGGAATAGTTCAACCTAGGCCTAAAAGGCCTCCTTTCCAAGCCCCGCAAGCCCCTGTTATCCCTGTACCTCCACATGTCCCCTTACAACCAGAGGTCCCGAAAAATGATGGATGGCAGGAGATTGTCCACCCGACAGTCTCCCAACATCATGGCTGGCCCAACTTGTCCTTGCCTGCTCCTCCACCTTTGAACTCCATTGTCCAGACTACCCCTGACCACTCACCAGTGCAATCCTCCCATGCTACCAAGAGATTAAAAATTGAATCCCACCATGCACTTGATAAAGGAAAAGTCGATGCTACCCCTTCCTCACTCTCCAATGGCTCCAACAAATCTGTGTCTTCCTAGATGCATTTGAGGGATGATTGTTCCCACATGATTAGCGAGATTAAGCCTAAAGGCTCTACACAGCTAAAGGAAAATTCAGGAAAATCAAGAGGTGACAACAGCGACCAAGGAAGGATTGCATCACAGACTGGGAAATATGGTTTTTGAGTTTTATGTGATTATTGTTTTATGACAGTTGACTTCATGGATCTTTGGACATCATGTTTTATTTTGGATATATGAGTATTATGTTTTAAATAATTTCAATTTTCATGAACTAAAATTGCTAAAAGTAAATATGTGGATGGGATACACAAGGAGATGTGTTTTACTTAACTAATGGTTATGTTATGATTGCTATGATTGTTATGAGCTAAAGGGAGTCACAAGGGGTCCTACCTACTAGTTATTATTTATTTATGATCGTTATTATAATTATTACTTTTCCCCTAACTAAAGTTAGTTGAGCCTTTTAATTAACTTAACTAATGAGTTGGTGTAACTACTTCAACCAATTCTAACTTGTTAAAAGCCAAAGGGAAGGGAGGAACAAAGGAGAGGATAGAAGCAGAAGCATGCTAACATTTGTTCTTTGAGTTTATGTTGAGATAGTTCAGTTTTCATTCATTCATACATTCATCATAGCCTAATTCTCTTTTTTGATAGCAGGGTCTTATTGTAGTAAACACTATTCAGGGCTGAATCAAATCATTCAGACACTTGTTTTTCAGAGGTGTTGATCTATCTTTGATAGTTTGTGTAGACTTGTCTGCTTATGAATTAATTTTCATGACTGATAAAGGTTTTTGTGTAGAGTCGAGTGGGAAACAATCTGTGGCAAGTTGGTCCAGCTTTTAGAGTTCATTTTTGGTTTTCTGTCGGAGGTTCTTTTGTATGTTCCATCGGGGATGTTTAAGTTTGACTTTGGTCCAAGATTTTTGTATGAGATTTTGTAAAGAAAATGACTCTTTGGTGAATTGGAATGAAATAAAGGATTTCTTTATGTCTCAGCTGACTTGATTATCATCTTGGTGTCTTTACTTTTGTTCTTACATTTATTTCAGCAATTGTTATATTCAAAAAATTACATAAAAAGTAAATTTCCAGCAAGCTTTTTGTTGATAAAAGACTATCCTAAGCACTCGTAATTAATACTAGTGAGTTAGGATGTTATTTTTGTTAGATATAAACATAGGGTGATATTCCTGTCTACTTTGCTTTAGCCAGGTAAAGTCTGAAAATGCTTGAGTAAGATCAATTCATATATTTTCCTCAACAGGTACAACATCATTATCTTATGGTAAACTCCAGGGATGAATTTGTGTGGTATTGTTCACCTGGTTGGATGAGATGGAATTACTATAAATGATTGGAAGTGGAATTTGGATTGAATGATTTGCATTTGGGCCCTGATTGTGCCATTAAGGGTTTTGAAAGGCCCTGTAGTGGTAATCAAAACCAATAATGGTCAACATTGGATCGTTAAATCAAAGGAGATAGGAAGTAAATGTGACAGGAAATGCATGTAGATTAGTTGTGGTGTGTCTGTATTTCAGATGCTAGAGTTTGGATGACAATATTCACGGTTGTCTAAACTTTGTACCCATTGTTTGTCACGTATCTATATTTCTCATTAATTACATCCCAAGATAATTCTTCACGGTTTCAGAGCATTAATTTAATAGGTCATTCAAAAATTATAGAGTTCATCTTAGTTCATCATCATCAAATTGAAAAAAAATCATTAAAGGAGTAGAAATCAATTCATTTTTGTCAGCATCAGAATGCAAATATTTCCTTGGAGAACAAAATCTCCTTATCAAATTTGCACCTTCTTTTCTCTATTGCAGTGATACAACTAACGAGATGATGGAAATATAACCTATCTTCATTTTGGAATTTTTGACATATGTGCAATTTAGGTCCAACGAGGATAATATCTTTTGCTACTATAATTCAATCCTAACTCTATGCAAGTTTGTTTAACAATGTTTAGTTTATTGTTGTCTTATCTTGTGTTAAGGGGAGAAAATTACCGAGAGAATCTAGGAGCAGATGAACATGGTATTAGCTATACTTAATTGCAAGATATTACCTCTTTTTCTCGTTGAAGGCTATATAAATTCTTCTAGATTACATATAGGAAAGCTTCCTAGAAATGGTAAGAAGGCATTTTTGAAATTTTTCCTGGCTCTAGATTAATAGCCTTAGGTGAAAACCTTGGATATGATTAATGAGGAAACATGAATATCATTCTTGAACTTAGAATTAAGTCATGAAAATTATTTTGCTCAATATAATACTTATGGTCAATGCCAATTGACTGTCTACTTACACATGTATTCATATGATCCACAACGAAATTCATCTATCTACTCACAACAATTGTTGAATCTCACAATCATGACATCTTCCTATATTGAAACTAGGGAGGCATTATGATCCTTGTACCTTTTCCGGTTACCCTATTTGCATTTGATCCTCTTGTTTCTCTAGTAGTTACAAATAAAAAGAATTGGCACCTTTTCTCTATTGCATTGATTCAATCAATGAGAAAAGGAAAACTTAATGTGTCTTCATTTTGGAAGTTTTGACATATGTCCAATTTAGGTCCAACAAGGTTGATATTGTTTTCTACTATAGTTCCAAGTCTAGCTTTATACAAGTTTGTGTAACCATGTTTAGTATATTATTGTCTTAACTTGCATCAAGGAGAGCAAATTACTGGGAGGATCTAGTAGCAGATGAACAAGGTATTAGCAAAGGATTAATTACAAGATATTTCTTCTTTTTCTTGTTGAAGGCCATATAAATGCTTCTAGATTCCAAATAGGAAAGATTCCTAAAAATGATAAGAAGGCAAGAAGAGCCAACATGATTGCTTTGGTGCCCACTGCAAGAGAGTATTTCTTTTCTAAAAATGCCCTTTCTAGTATGATATGAAATGACTAAGTCATATTTTTCAGTTTGCAATTGAAACAAGTGTAAAATGGTAGCATCTCCATGAAAGGTTTCCTTGCAATTCCTTTTTCATAAGGAGATGCGTGTTAAATGTGTGTTTTCCTATATGTTATTTCTTGCTTGTCTAATCATCCATTTGTCCTCAAATATGACCCATTTCCAATCAAGGAGGGGCATAAAGAGTAAGGAATACTCAACTTCCATCCTTTCTAAAAATCATTGGGCTACCTTACAACCCCATAATACATGTTAAATTATATTAGGATTCTAGCATATCAAACAACAATGATACTTAAAGTCAGAGTGATGAAGCATCTCTTTGATTGAATTCTAACATCATTTTATGGTCCACCTAGGCTTTGGTGCAAAAGGGAAAATAAAGGAGATAGCATCCTCAGCAAAAGTCAAGGACAAAGAAGAGGAAGAAGAGTAGCAGTTGGCTGCCGCAGCTCGAGAGTTTTCCCAAATGTTCCAGGACGAGTACACTCTATTTTTGGACCTAACGGACAATACCAAGGTAGGATGGTATATAGATAGTGGGGGAAGCAAGTCACATGACATGTGAAATAATTTCTCTTGAAGAGTCCACAAGTCAAGATTCAGGATTTGTGAAGTGTGGTGTGCATTCTAGCATGTTGGCTATTCAAGGAAAATGAGTAGTATCACTACAAATAGAATCAGGCAGGATTCTCAAGATACTAGAGTTAATTTATTTACCAAGCTTGAGAGTTAGTGTACTCTCAATCTCAACCTTAGAGCATCAAGGCTATCGGGTAAGCTTCTTTGGTTGTGGTGTACACATCTGTTTAGTTAGAGACCAAACACCAGGACAACCCATGATTATAGGTATAAGTGAGAATGGCCTATATAAGTTATGGGGGCAACCTATTTACAAACTAACAGAGGATAATAATTGTTGATTTTTGAACAACATCAGGAATACATTCTTCCACACACACACACACACACACACATATAATATCATATAATATATGACATGATATTTATAATACAAATAATAAATATGTAGTTATTTATTATCCAAGGGACGCATCATTTTATGGATGGTCACCATATGTTCTATATATATGGAAAAATGATCATTGTAATAATATATTCACATACAATATCATCTCATATAGAAAATTCAACATGGTATCATAGCAGGACCAAGCTTAACTCCCTCAAAGGAGGGCCCGGGAAAATAAGAGAGATAGCTTGGCATGGTCCCTCTTTAGAGGGAGTGACTAGGTACATATGCATTGCTAGGTAGTGGATGTCATGGGGACATGTTGTAGCTATTTGAGAGCTACCCATAGGCCTTGGATGCATTGGTTGTGAAGTCACAAGGGTGCACGTGACGAGGTACAAATGCATTGYGRGGTAGTGKATGTCCTTGGGACATGTTGTAGMTATTTGAGAGCTACCCAAARGCCTTGGAAGAATTGGTTGTGAATTCATARGGGTGCACATGATGAGGTACAAATGCATKGYGAGGTAGTGGATTTCATGGTGACATGTTGAAGCTATTTGAGAGCTACCCACATGCCTTGGATGCATTTGTTGTGAAGTCATGTTRTACTATGGATATCCGATGAGTCTAGAGTGAAGTTTGTATACTTTAGGGACAAGTTTTKGCATGATGAAKAATGTCTCCCTCAATGAGAGGGAGTGTTGATGTTTGAACAACATCGAGAAGACATTCTTCCATATATATATATATATATATATATATATATATAGAGAGAGAGAGAGAGAGAGAGAGATTTATTTATTATCCAAGTGATGCATCCTTTCATGGATGGTCACCATATGTTATATATATATATATGGAACACTCATCATTGTAATAATATATTCACATGCATTATCATATCATATAGAAAATTCAACAATAATGAGACTGTAAATCCATGGGTGAGAGAACAAGAAGTTATTCTCAGCAGGCCCACATGGTGGGAATGGACTAAATTGGAGGACTGGGGATACACAGGTAATCCTAATCTAGGTGTTAAGAAAAAAATCACTCTATGGCATGGGGTAAACCACAACAGACGGAAATGACTGCAGAAATCAACTCTAATCTGAAGTATGTCATATAAACAAATATGCTAACAAGATAAGATAAAGAGCCTACCTCATCCAGATGTTCAATGAATTCCATCGTTGAGCACTTGAATCAAAGAAATACACCCGCAACTTGTCCTCAACAACCAAGATACAAAAACATATATGCCCATCAAACTTGTCCTTGTCCATCAATATCCATAACAAATATGCCCATGGAATAACAATTCAAATATTTGTAAGACATTAATTTGACGAGAAAATAGTATTTATATTAAAATATAATCAACAAAAGTGAAGAGAGACAATTAGGTTCTCCATAAAATAGGGAAGAGCTTGGGGGATGAACAATGTGTTCAAACTTAAAAGGACAAAGGGATTCATACTCAATATGAAGTGAATAATTTCTCCAGAGTAACTTTGCTCTCAAAGTTGAATTCTTCTCCTCTTCTCCACAGCTTGCATATGTCCCATTTATAGCCTTCAAATGGAACTGAATGGACAAGTCAAACATTTCCAGTATGTGGAAGGTAAAGGATCATGGATCTCATGACGTGACATCAAAACCCGACACATTTTTTTAATTTTGGGCACAAAACCTGATGTACGCGGGTTGTAATGGTGCAACCCGTGTATACGCATGTTGTATATTTGTTAGGGCACATATATGTGGAAAAATACAATTTGTAGTTCTGGGAACTACAAAAAGGGACTTCAAGTCTGCATAGGGAAATGGAAAAGGCCTTCTGAAGAAGTTGCATGTGGTGAGCCAAATCTTGCTATAACAGATTCCCCCTAATGTGTGAGGTCAGAGGAGTATCTGTGATGGTCGAAATACATTATAATTCCCAGAAGTGGAGTAATGGAGACCCAATTGGACGGACTAGTTTCTCATAAGAATATTACCATCCATAATGACTTTGTACACATGGCTACTAATTTGAATTACGGATGCAACCCCCCTCCCCTCCTGGGGGCTCTACGACCTCCCAGTCAAGGATTGTTCTAAATACTGAATCAGATCGACTCTTCGGACTCCTTCTTGAACCCAAATCAAATTATACAGGCCCCCTTTTCTCCTAAGGCGTAGGACCTGTGGAACTCATGGGCACTTTCCTTAGCATTGTTCAAATCTCAACGCCAATGGGCACTAACTCTTCTGGCTAAGACCCTTCCTTTCATGTGATCACGGACTACGACCATGGGCCAACTCCCTTTGTGACTCCGCGCTTCAAAAATTTTGCGAGCTTCTTGCTCCCTTTTTCCCAATCCCCTTGTTATCACTAAAATTTCATCCGCAAATGGTTACAGGAATCTAGCATCTTCAAACAGCTATGAGTTCACCCATGGACCAAAATTACCCAAAAAGGCATTTCCAAAAGGTCCAAAACTATACAACCAATTATAAAATCAAGGTGCGCTATGACTACACAGGGCACGCGCACACATGCGCCATCCAGAAACGAAAGAAAAACGCACATGCGCACGATGCGCGATTGTGGTCGCTAAAATCCGTGCACACCTAAGAACAACACATTTATGAGATTGGTCGGCCTCCCGCCCACTTTTGTTTCAGCTTCCAAGTTGATTAGACATCAAAATCTCGACTGGATCCGACTGGGTGGCTGGTCAAAGACCTAAAAATGCCCTAAACAACCCCTTTTCACACTAAAAGCTGGTTGCACAATATCTCAAAGTGATGCTATAAAACAAGGCCATGGGTGCACTACATTTTCAAGGAATTCATTTGCAAGGTTATGTTGTTGCTATNTTCTCTTGGGGAATCCTCTTTTCTCATCAAGAGTATACTAGCATCATTACATTTGGGCAATCCATCTCACCTTTTGAGTGGATTAGCTTGGGATTCTTTCACCATTTCTTTCAAGTTTTCAAAGTTGTAAGAAGAGCTCAAATTATGGGGGTCCAAGAACCCTCCCTTGG
The DNA here is from genome assembly GCA_032191745.1 of Picea mariana. Lineage (NCBI taxonomy): Eukaryota > Viridiplantae > Streptophyta > Pinopsida > Pinales > Pinaceae > Picea > Picea mariana. The sequence goes on along the minus strand of JASDQU010169663.1, from coordinate 16,359 downwards.
AGGAAGAAGGGACCCAAAGTCCTCTTTCTTCTCGATGTTTTCTTTTCACTAATATAATCCTTTCCATTGATGACATGAGTCTTATTGGTTTCTTGTTCTTATGTCCTTATGCTCAATAGTTTAGTTTCTCTTTCATTTCTTAGTTTAATTCTTAGCTTAATCTTTTATGTTTCTTTTTCTAACCCTTTCCTTCACTGTTGTCTTGATTAGCTAACCCAACTAAGCTTGTAAGCACCTTTGTTTTTCTCATTTAGGTGACAAAATAGGCACAACAGATTGGTGACTCCACTGGGGAAAGGTATTAATTTCCTACCCCATTTGGGTTTTTCTAGCTTTTCTTTTGGTTTATTTAACCTGCAGGTACCATAACCAGACCAAGCCGACCTACAAAACATCCATTCGGAATTTTCTTCACGACCGTGTGACGGGTGTGCATGGATTTATTGGCCCACAGTCGTGCATCATGCACCAAAATTACTGTGTTGTTCAGCACCCTCTGTGCACCTACGCCCAAAAGTCTTTTTTGGTTTGCGCATAAGCGCTCAGTGCACCTATGTCTACTTTGAGACCCGTGCACCTGTGCAGAAAAATACACATTGTAAGCCTTTTTGTGATTTGGGGAAGGCCCCTAGCCTTCTTAAAAATGATTTCATGCATGTTGTAAACTGCACCACACTTAGTTCCCTCTCCATATAAAGGGATTAGTCAAAACACATAGGCACTTAGGGGGTTTAAAATCATTATTTCCTCTTTTTCTTTAATTTTTCCACATGGATGGCTTGCTTTGACTAAGAGTATACGTTGGAATCATTTGTAATCACATAAAGATTGCATTGGGACCAGAAATTGGATAACAATCATTTAATATGCTCTTCTCTTGCGCTTCAAAACGAACTTGAGAATCAGAAAAAGGTTGTAGGACAATTTCATCTCCCTTAAAAACACTAAAACCTTTAGGAGAGGACAACGACCCCCTCGAGACTCCTCTTAGTTTATTTTTCAAACACATCTCAAGATTGTAACGGGCCCATACATGCCCACATACTACAAAGATAGGGTAGTGTTGAAATTTACTTTCTTAGATTAAATCACTAGGGAAGTTTAAAGGTTTTGTAATGGGCCCATACATGCCCACATGATCACAATCTAGGATAGTTTCAAAAGCTTTCTTAGATTAAATCACAATAGGGAGTTAAAGGAATAGTAAAGGACCCACATGTCCACATGCTAGCTTCCTAGGGACTTTTGAATTACGCAAGGTTGTACCAAAGGCATTTAGTTAATTAGGTAATCAACACTTGTAAGGACCAAGCGAAGTCCACATGCAACAAGGTGACACC
>JASDQU010169661.1:10381-31679 GCA_032191745.1 Picea mariana | reverse complement strand
ATGGAATTAGAGTATTCATTAATGGTAGTCATTAGGATTCGAAAGAGAAAGGGATTCTTAGCTTTGATTCATGGTTTTGGTTTTCATGCTTTCATTATTCTTTTATGAAGATTGATTTGATTATTTTAATATAAGATTGCTTCATTGGTGAGAGATCTCATATGTTGTTGTGCCATTCAACTCTTCACATGTTGTATTTTCTTTTCCTTCATGTAGTTCTCCATTTCTAGATTAATTCCATTTATGTAATTTCCCATTCCTAGATTAATTTCAATTCCAAGTCGTGTGTTTCAATTTCCTGCATTAGATTAATAATTCAATTTCAGTTGTAGTTTAAACATTATATTATATTAGTCTCGCTTCAATATTGCATATACTTTGCATGTGCTTCGTAATTTTACGAACCTCGGATTGACAAATTAAGTAGTTGGGCAAGTACTACAACTCAATTAATACAACATTAGTTCGACCCAATATAACGACTATCATTCCCTTGTCACGATTTTTATTCCTTTTGCAAGTAGTGTTGTTCATTAGAATGGAACAATTTTCGTTCCTTTTGTTACGATTGTTGTCCCTTTGCAGGGATTGCATCTCTGGAGGATGGGTATTAAAAATGGAAGGTAAGAACCTATGTAGGCGACAAGTAAAATTCTTGTGCCAGTGCCTACCTTTGGATGATGCATAGAGGTTATATTTTAGGAAATCTTTAGTGCCCAATAGTTGCTGACTAGATATCTTTCGGAATGGAATATTTGCTAACATATATCCTCTTCAATCGATGATCAGGATTTCCTCCATGGGTCCAGCCTTTGGGCCTTTCAATTCTCAAACTCCGCTTTCTCGTGGAGAATTTCACCCGAAGTCCAGGACCTAACGACGCATGTCCTTTTTGGATCGACGGTCACAATCCCTTCAAGTATTCCAGGTTTGGCAATATCAACTCTCAACTTTCTTTCATCCTCCCTTTGCTTTTTCCCGGAGCTGACAATCCACTGATGTGTGTCCCTCTTGGATCAATGGTTTAGATCTCCTTCGGGTCTCTGAACTTCAGAGATTTCAATTACCAACCTTCACGTTCTCCCATAATGTTTTTAGTCAGAATCCAAAGATTCCTACCACATGTCCTCCTTGAATCAACGGTCCTCGTTCACTTCAAGACTTCGGCCTTCGGGATTTCAGGACTCTATCCTTCACGACTTTGATCCTTTGACACTCTCAGAGTGACATCACTTGCTTATGTCACTTGATCACATGGAACGAGATGAGTGTCTGCCACGTGTCACTTGAATTTGTGATTTGCACGTAACTGAAATGTCGAATCAACATGGCACTTGTCATTGTCTAATTGTGCCATGTGTCCTTACTGACGTAGTCTGCCACATGTCCTTGATGACATGGTCTGTTGACGTAGATCTTTTTGATCTAACGATCATCAAATTTCTGAGCTTCAAGTTTTCCAATCTCAAATTTTTCGGAGCGTAACCTCCTTGTATCTTTATATCTGAAGAGAATCCTATTCGTTGATCAGAAACTTAGATCGATGACTCAATCTTTATGCGATGTATCTTTGTTGGCTTATCCTATCCTTCCACTTCAAACTGATCTGACGACTGTCGTTTACTCTGGATCTCCCTTTGATCGACGGCTGCGATCAAATCACGATTTCGCGTGTCTCACATTTGGATGTGAGTCAACCCTAACTCTCTCGACTTCTGATTTTTTGAAACCTGCTCCAGATCAATGACCCACAATCCTCAATGATCCGAAAGTCGAGATCATTTCGTGACTTCACATTTCACGAGTTCCTATAACTCTCACCTTTGACTTCTCTAGCTCGCAAGTCAGCGAAATGCTTATCTCTCGCTACGTGTTCTCTGAATTCAATGACTCAGATCTCATCGCGACTTCACATTTCGTGGAGTTGGAGGATGGCTCTCTGATGTAGGAGCATCGTTCCAATCCATCCATGTGCCAGCCAGCCAGCTAGCACAGCGTACATTCAATGAAGAAGGAGAGGCGCAACCCTCTTGTTTCAGATTTTGAATTTGGAATTTGTATTAAATGTTTGTAAGGCTGGTAGAGAAAAAGTCGTGCCTTTGAGCAAGATGTAGTTAAATAAGGTATTTAATGGTTGTAAGGCTGAGATCTAGATCTGATTCAGACTAGACAGTCCATTCAATGTAATTGAATAGAGTAGGTAGCTTGTAGGGAAGAGCTCAAAGAGCCCCCTCATGTAAAAGATCTTTAGCATCTTATTTTTAGAGTTAGTCGAGTTGAGTAGAAGGAGCCAAGACTCTGTTGTAGTCTACACTCATAACCTTGTATAGGCATCCTTGATTAATACAAACAGAAGAAGTTTTTCCTGCATGATATTCTATGTGTGATGAATGTCTTTATGTGTGTTCATTATATGCTATGAAGGTGTGTTAGTAGGCATTTGCAGGGACGGATAGGTTCTGCTATCTATGGGTTCTTTGATTTTAGGTTTGGGATTCTTTGAGGCTTCATGCCAAGAGGGTGTGACAGAACGTTGTGGGTTCTAAAAGCCAGTGCAAAGATGCACTCCTGAATTCTACAGAATTTGGGCAAGGATGTGCCAGAAGGATGCACCAGTTGAAGTCACTAACTCAAGGAGAATCCTCAAGGTTGTTGAATACCTTGGAGGTAGGACTGTGTAGAGGAAAGCATAGAAGAAGACATAATCTCTGAGGATTTTTGTAGAGCTCTGCCAGGAGGGAATTGAGCATATGCAAAAGTTTCATTGAAGAGAAGAACTCTATCTTGAGTTTAGAGAAGAACTCTATCTTGAGTTCAGAGAAGACAAAAATTTCCAGGAATTCTCGGAAAGCTTTGCCAGGGGGGAATTGAGAAAGTGCATAGAGCACACAGGAGAACCCTGCTTAGAGTTCATTGAAGGGAATAGAATCACTGATGGATTCTGCAAGAGATCCACCAGGATGGCATTGAGTAAGTACCAGTTTGCACAGGAACAACTCTTAGATTTCTAAGGGAGAAGGAAGTGTCAAGAGGACCTTCACATGGTTCCTGAATACCCTACAGACTTAGCAAGGAGTTTATTGAGAAAGAGACTGCAAAGAGGGCATCAAATTCTCCATCTAAGGGAGAGAAAAAGGGTTAAGTACCTTAGAGGTCTGAGCAACAGAGAATCTTAGGACAGATAGCACCTTCGTGTGTGCAGAGACCCTATAGGAATCACGGAGGTTGTGGAAACATTTCAAGGTTTCAAAGAAGAGAAGCTCAGGAGGGAGAGTGCTTTCATGCATAGATCCCTGCAAGTATCGCAGAGGCTGAAAGGAGACCCTTTGGAGGAGTTGAGTTTGAGGAAGCTCAGGAGGGAAAGCATCTTCAAGAACGCCGACAGAAGCTGTGAGTAGAGGCTTAGTAGTAGGAACAAAGGTCGAGGCCTTTGATAAGTTGAATTCTTCCAAGGATCGGGAAGAAACAAAAGCTCAAAAGGGGGAGCACAACTACTGTCGAATTAGGCCGAGGACAAGATCTGGACCATCGAAGTTGCACATCCAGGCAGCAGTAGGAGGAGAGCGCAGGAAGAGAACATATATGAGTGTCAGATCTTGGCGCACAGACCGATAGCCATCGAATCTGGGAGGCGATGCACGTGGGTTAACCTCGCATAAGCAGAGGAGAAGACTCTTCAAAGTCCTAAAAGAATCAGGAGTGGATGCATGGCCGAGATCAGGAGCCATCGGGATTTCGGACACCGGGAGGTTGAAGGACCAAGAGTTGGTTGCAACAGGATTCGCGAAATCGTGAATTTTGAAGTTCTGGAAGGATCCTAACCGTCTAAAAGGAGGACATTTGGCAATCGATCAAGGTTTCAAGAAATCCTCGAAAGGAGAATTTTAGCATTCTGGGTACTGGGGAATGAAAAGGGAAAGAATTCAGGATTCTTGACCCGCAAGATCCTGAAAGGATATGAGCCGTTGGATGCGGGAGGATCACATCCGTTGATCTCCCTTTGATTTGGTAATTTGGTATTTTGGGTATCAGGAAGTCCAAGGAGAAAGGATCGGGTAACCTTGCATTGCGAAGTCCCAAAGCGTGAAACCCTGAAAGCGTTGAAATAATAGCGCGGAGATTTCAAAAATCCTGAAGACAAGGAATCTGGACTTTTGGGAATGAGAACCCCAAAGTCACAAAATGTGACATAAGAGAGGAGTAGGGTTGCGATCACACTTGGGATCAACATTTCAGAGATCGACACTTCGGTTGTCCCGAGGACTAAGATTCGGGGCTCTTAGTATTTGAAAACCCTAAAGTAGACTGCAGTTACGGGGAAAGCAGTCACATGGACTAAGATATGGCCAGGGGGATAATCACCGTTGAGTGCCATTACAATGTTTTGGTAATTCAGAGATCGGAGGATCAAGGAGGTAGAGGCTCTCGACATCAGGACTCAAGGAGTCCTGAAATCCAAATTTCCCTTTTCGATAAAGGGTCATGGTCGTGTTTGGTGGCTGCGTGGAGATGAAATCTCACACATTGGTGCAATTGCGAGGTGCAGGTAGATTTTTTGTATAAGGACCTATGGATCGGTTTCATGAGGTCTCAACAAAGGCCAAAAGAACCATTTTGGTTCTGCGGATATGAAGGATAGAACACTCCTAAGACCGGGAGGTCGTGCAAAGCCTGCTGAGGTAGGGGGTGCTGCATCAGTGTGGTATCAAAGCCACTTTCTGTCTGTATACTATGGGCAGAAGGAGGCAAAGAAGGAGAAGAAAAACACTCAGATACACATCAGTGTGGTATCAAAGCCTGACTCTGTTTTTATATTTCAGGCAGAGGGAGAAGGAAGGAAAAACTCTAATACGCATTAGTTTGGTATCAGAGGCAGCTTACAGAGACAGGCAGATGGAAATAGAGTTTTGGAACTCTGTGGTGATTGTTTGCAGGTAGGAAGTAGTCAGGAAGACAATCAGGAGGATTGTAGAGGGGACGCTAGAAGCTCTCAGATGCAGAGTGACAACAACAAGTTATCCAGGAGGGCAGACAGAAGGTAGGAATATGGCTACTGAAGGCCATGCACATGGTGGAAAGAAGATCCATCAACAGTAGAGCAAGGCTAAGATGGATAAAGAACTCACTGAGATCAGAGCGAGGATGGAGGAACTTGCACTATAGATGCAACAGGATGCAAAATCACGATGGGTATATGAATGGCCCATGAAGACAAAGGTAAAATGGCCAGTCAAGGAATTGTTGGCTAGAAGACAGTAAAGACTATTGACAGGATGGTTGAGGCATGTTGAAGACCTCAACGAACCAGAGGAGAAAGTGGTTCATGTGTGTGAGCTAGAGGCTGGGAGAAATCTCAGTGATGATGAGGAAGAGAGATTGATTACAGATCTCGGAGACTACCAGGTGAGCAGTGAGGAATTTTCAATTTGCCAGGTGGGCAATGAAATTAGGTCACGGGATGATCTCAAATACTTTCAGGAGGAAAGTGAGGGAATTTCATATTTCTAAGAGGGAAATGAGATGGGATCCAAGGATTTCATAAATTTCCAAGTGGACAGCATAGAAATCCCATATTTCCAGGAGGGAAAGGGAGAACAGATGAGCTCAGAGTTGAGTTCATATCAGCCAGAGGAGCTGATAGAAAGAAAATATTAGTAGGGCATTGTGATGATTGGAGGAATGAAGGTATTCCTACCATATCGCCTAGTTGAGGCTAGTGTGTGCGTTGCAGAGGGAGCAATAGTGGAAAGATAGCCAGCAATGACTATCATGGAGGAATAAATGGAGCAGACACTAATGTTTGCCCAAGCAGAGGAAAAGGAGCATTCGAAAGAATGGCTCAACATTTTTGACCAGAAAGCTGAAGGGGAGACAGCTGCAGCACTTAAGCTGACAACAAAAGAAGAAGAAGAGCATTCAGATAAGATGTTCACTCCATGGGAGATGGAGTTGGAGAAACTGGAGGATTGGTTGAACAATCCAGAGCCAATAGATGACTGCCATGAGCAAACAGTCATGTAAATCTTAGAAGAGAAGTATTCCAAGGAATTGCTCAAAAATTTCAGCCAGGGAGATAAATAGATGATGAAGACTGCAGTACTAAGGTATGCAATGGAATATGAGGGAAAATTCTAGACTGGGAAGCAACTAGAGGAATATAGAGACATGCCAGCAATAGGAATTACAGAAGTCAAGCTGCCACAGGGAGAATCTAAGTAGCAACTTAGTAATAGGACTGCAGAAGAGGAGTTTGCAGCAGAATGGCTAGCTAGTGCCACAGAAGAGGAAGAAGATGGCATGGGAGATCTAGTTGATCGACCCATTTGCAGGGAAGAAGTGCAGTCGAGAAGATTGAATGAGAAGAGCCATCCACCGGAGCAGCTAGACATGGTGATCGAGGAGATCAGAAAGCTAATGATCAGATCAGTAGAAGTGGCCAACAATGAAAAGCTGAGAAGAAGAGGAACTGCAAGAGCAGCAGAATAGCAGCAGTAGTAGCAGCAACAAAGAGATGGAGGAGAGATACAGCTCCAAAGAGTTTTTTGGGATCCAGGTGGATTTCAACAGCCAGGGTGGAAATCTCATGAGTAGGAGCTCATGAATTTTTCACAACAGAGGAGAATGATGTAGGAGCATCGCTCCAAGCCAGCCATGTGCTAGCCAGCCAACCAGCACAACGCACATTCAATGAAGGAGAGGCGCAACCCTCTCATTTCAAATTGTGAATTTTGAATTTGTATTAAATGTTTGTAAGGCTGGTAGAGCCAAAGTCGTTCCTTTGAGCAGGTTGTAGTTAAAGAAGGCATTTAATGGTTGTACGGCTGAGATATAGATCCAATTCAGACTAGACAACCCATTCAATGTAATTGAATAGAGTAGGTATCTTGGAGGGAAGATCTCAAAGAGCCCCCTCATGTAAAATATCTTTAGCATCTTATTTTTAGAGTTAGTCGAGTTGAGTAGAAGGAGCCAAGACTCTGTTGCAGTCTATGCTCATAACCTTTGTACAAGGATCCTTGATTAATACAAATAGAAGCAGTTTTTTTTGCATGATATTCAGTGTGTGATGAATGTCTTTATGTGTGTTCATTATATGTTGTGAAGGTGTGTTAGTAGGAATTTGCAGAGACGGATAGGTTCTTCTATCTATGGGTTCTTTGATTTTAGGTTTGGGGTTCTTTGAGGCTTCAAGCCAAGAGGGTGTGACAAAATGTTGCAGGTTCTGAAAGCTAGTGCATAGATGCACTCCTAAATTCTACGAAATTTGGGCAAGGATGTGCTAGAAGGGTGCACCAGTTGAAGTCATTGACTCAAGGAGAATCCTCAAGGTTGTTGAATACCTTGGAGGTAGGACTGTGTAGAGGAAAGCACAGAAGAAGACCGAATCTCTGAGGAGTTCTGTAGAGCTCTACTAGGAGGGCATTGAGCAGATGCATGGGTTGCATTGAAGAGAAGAACTCTATCTTGAGTTCAGAGAAGACAAAAATTCTGAGGACATCTGGGAAAGCTCTGTCAGGGGGGAATTGAGCAAGTGCACAGAGTGCACAGGAGAACCCTGCTTAGAGTTCATTAAAGGGAATAGAATCACTGAGGGATTCTACAAGAGCTCCGCTAGGAGGGCATTGAATAAGTACAAGTTTGCACAAGAACAACTCTTAGAGTTCTGAGGGAGAAGGAAGTTTCAAGAGGACCTTCATAGGGTTGTTGAATACCCTACAAACTCAGCAAGGAGTTGCTTGAGCAAGAGACTGCCAAGAGGGCATTAGATTCTCCATCTGAGGGAGAGAAAAAGGGTTAAGTCCCTTAGAGGTCTGAGCAACAGATAATCTTAGGACAGATAGCACCTTTGTGTGTGCAGAGACCCTGTAGGAATCACAAAGGTCGTGGAAACCTTCAAGGTTTCAGAGAAGAGAAGCTCAAGAGGGAGAGTGATTTCATGCACAGAGCCCTGCAAGTATCGCAGAGGCTGAAAGAATACCCTTTGGAGGAGTTGAGTTCGAGGAAGCTAAAGAGGGAAAGCTTCTTCAAGAACGCAGACAAAAGCTATGAACAAAGGCTTCGTAGTAGGAAAAAAGTTTGAGGCCTTTGATAAGTTGAATTCTTCCAAAGATCGGGAAGAAACAAAATCTCACAAGGGGGAGCACAACTGCCGTCGGATTAGGCCGAGGACAAGATCTAGACCGTCGAAGTTGCATGTCCAGGCAGCAGCAGGAGGAGAGTGCAGGAAGAGAACATATATGAGCGTCAGATCTTGGTGCACGGACTGATAGCCATCAGATCTGGGAGGAGATGCACGCGGGTTAACCTCACATAATCAAAGGAGAAGACTCGTCAAAGTCCCAAAAGAATCAGGAGTGGACGCGTGGCCGAGATTAGGAGCCATCGGGATTTCAGACACCAGGAGGTTGAAGGACCAAGAGTTGGTTGCAGCAGGATTTTGAATCGCGAATTCTGAAGTTCCGAAAGGATCGTGATCGTCCAACAGGAGGACACATGACAATCGGTCAAGGTTTTAGGAAATCCCCAAAAGGAATATTTCGACATTCCGGGTATCGGGGAATGCAAAGGGAAAGAATTCAGGATTCTTGACCCATGAGATCCTGAAAGGATCTGAGCCATTGATCTCCCTTTGATTTGATACTTCAGTATTTCGGGTACCAGGAAGTCCAAGGAGAAAGGATCGGGTAACCTTGCATTGCGAAGTCCTGAAGTGCGAAACCCCGAAAGCGTTGAAGGAATAACACAGACCATGGAGCAGGGTTACGGGTTTTCAGCATACCGGGTATCGAGATTTCAGAAATATTGAAGACAAGGAATCTGGACTTTTGGGAATGAGAACCCCAAAGTTGCAAAATGCGACATAAGAGAGGAGTAGGGTTGCGATCACACTTGGGATCGACATTTCAGGGATCGACACTTCAGCTGTTCCGAGGACTAAGAGCCGGGGCTCTTGGTATTTGAAAACCCTGAAGTAGACTGTGGTTACAGGGAAAGAAATCACATGGACTGAGATATGGTCAGGGGGCTAATCACCGTTGAGTGCCATTTCAATGTTTTGGTAATTCAGAGATCGGAGGATCGAGGAGGCATAGGCTCTCGACATCAGGACTCAGGGAGTCCCGAAATCTGAATTTTCCTTTTCAGGAAAGGGTCGTGGTCGTGGTCATGTTTGGTGGCCACGTGGAGATGAAATCTCGCGCATTGGTGCAATTGCAAGGTGCAGGTAGAGTTTTCATATAAGGACCTATGGATTGGTTTTGTGAGGTCTCATTGAAGGTCGAAAGAACCATTTCAGTTGTACGGATCTGAAGGATAGAACACTCCTAAGACCAGGAGGTTGTGTAGAGCCTGCTGAGGTAGAGGGTGCTACATCAGTGTGGTATCAGAGCCAATTTTTGTCTGTATACTGCGAGCAGAAGGAGGCAGAGAAGGAGAAGAAAAAAACTCAGATACACATCAGTGTGGTATCAAAGCCTGACTCTGTTTGTATATTTCAGGCAGAGGGAGCAGGAAGGAAAAACTCTGATACGCATCAGTTTGGTATCAGAGGCAGCTTACAGAGACAGGCAGATGGAAACAGAGTTTTGGAACTCTGTGGTGATTGTTTGCAAGTAGGAAGCAGTCAAGAAGACAATCAGGAGGACTATAGAGGGGATTCTAGAAGCTTTCAGATGCAGAGTGACAACAACAGGTTTACCAGGAGGGTAGACAGAAGGAAAGAATATGGCTACTGAAGGCCATGCACGTGGTGGAAAGAAGATCCATTAGCAGTAGAGAAAGGATGAGATGGATAAAGAACTCACCGAGATCAGAGTGAGGATGGAGGAACTTGCACTGCAGATGCAATAGGATGCAAAATCACGATGGGTATATGAATGGACCATGAAGACGAAGGTAAAATGCCCAGTCAAGGAATTGTTGGCTAGAAGACAGCGAAGACTATTGAGAGGACGGTTGAGGTGTGCTGAAGACCTGAATGAACCAGAGGAGAAAGTGGTTCATGTCTGTGATCCAGACACTGGGAGAAATCTCAGTGATGATGAGGAAGAGAGATCAATTACAGCTCTCGGAGACTACCAGGTGAGCAGTGAGGAATTTTCAATTTGCCAGGTGGGCAATGAAATGAGGTCATAGGATGATCTCAAAGACTTTCAGGAGGAAAGTGAGGGAATTTCATATTTCTAAGAGGGAAATGAGATGGGATCCGAGGATCTCATAGACTGTCAAGTGGGCAGCAGAGAAATCCCATATTTCTAGGAGGGCAAGGGAGAACAGATGAGCTCAGAGGTGAGTTCATATCAGCCAGAGGAGCTGATAGAAAGAGAAGATCAGTAGGGAATTCTAATGATTGGAGGAATGGAGGTATTCCTACCATATCACTCAGTTGAGGCCAGCGTGTGCATTGTAGAGGGAGAAATAGTAGAAATATAGCCAGCAGTGACTATCATGGAGGAAGAAATGGAGCAGACACTAATGTTTGCCTAAGCAGAGGAAAAGGAGCATTCGAAAGAATGGCTCAACATTTTCGACCAGAAAGCTGAAGGGGAGACAGCTGCAGCACTGAAACTGACAACAGAAGAAGAAGAAGAGCATTCAGATAAGATGTTCACTCCATGGGAGATGGAGTTGGAGAAACTAGAGGATTGGTTGAATAATCTAGAGCCAATAGATGACTGCCATGAGCAGACAGTCATGCAAATGTTAGTAGAGGAGCATTCCGAGGAATTGCTCAGAAATTTCAGCCAAGGAGATAAACAGATGATGAAGACAGCAGTACTAAGGTATGAAAAGGAAGATGATGGAAAATTCCATCCTGGGAAGCAACTGGAGGAAGATGGAGACATGTCAGCAACAGGAATGGAAGAAGTCAAGGTGTCATAGGGAGAATCTGAGAAGCAGCTCAGTAATAGGAGTGTAGAAGAGGAGTCTACAACAAAATGGCTAGCTAGTGCCACAGAAGAGGAAGATGATGGCATGGGAGATTTAGTCGATTGACCCATTTGCAGGGAAGAAGTGCAACTGAGAAGACTGCATGAGGAGAGCCAGCCACTGGAGAAACTAGACATGGTGATCAAGAAGATCAGAAAATTGATGATCAGATCATCAAAAGCGATCAACAACGAAAAGATGAGCAGAAGAGGAACTACAAGAGAAACAAAACAGCAATAGCAATAGCCACAACAAAGAGATGGAGTAGAGATATAGCTCCAAAGAGTTGTTTGGGATCCAGGTGGATTTCAACAGCCAGGGTGGAAATCTCATGAGAAGGAGCTCATGAATTTTTCACAGTAGAGGAGTATGATGTAGGAGCATTGCTCCAAGCTAGCCATGCACCAGCTAGCCAACCAGCATAGCATGCATTCAATGAATAAGGAGAGGTGCATCCCTGTCATTTCAAATTTGTAATTTGGAATTTGTATTAAATGTTTGTAAGGCTGGTAGAGCCAAAGTCGTGCCTTTGAGCAGGTTGTAGTTAAAGAAGTCCTTTAATGGTTGTAAGGCTGAGATCTAGATCCGATTAGGACTAGACAACCCATTCAATGTAATTCAATGTAATTGAATAGAGTAGGTAGCTTGGATGTAAGAGCTCAAAGAGCCCCCTCATATAAAATATATTTAGCACCTTATTTTAAGAGTTAGTCGAGTTGAGTAGAAGGATCCAAGACTCTGTTGCAGTCTGTGCTCATAACCTTTGTACAAGCATCCTTGATTAATACAAACAAAAGCAGTTTTTCCTGCATGATATTCTATGTGTGATGAATGTCTTTATGTGTGTTCATTATATGCTGTGAAGGTGTGTTAGTAGGCATTTGCAGGGACAGATAGGTTCTACTATCTGTGGGTTCTTTGATTTCAGGTTTGGGGTTCTTTGAGGCTTCATGCCAAGAGGATGTGCCAGAACGTTGTGGGTTCTGAAAGCCAGTGCATAGATGCACTCCTGAATTCTGCAGAATTTGGGCAAGGACGTGCCAGGAGGGTGCACCAACTGAAGTCACTGACTCAAGGAGAATCCTCAAGGTTGTTGAATACCTTGGAGGTAGGACTGTGCAGAGGAAAGCACAGAAGAAGACAGAATCTCTGAGGATTTCTATAGAGCTCTTCCAGGAGTTGGGCAGATGCACAAGTTGCATTGAAGAGAATAACTCTATCTTGAGTTCAGAGAAGAACTCTATATTGATTTCAGAGAAGACTGAAATTCTGAGGAATGCTGGGAAAGCTCTGCCAGGGGGGCATTGAGAAAGTGCACAAAGCACACAGGAGAACCCTGCTTAGAGTTTGTTGAAGGGAACAAAATCATTGAGGGATTCTATAGGAGCTCCACCAAGAGGGCATTGAGTAAGTACCAGTTTGCACAGGAACAACTCTTAGAGTTCTGAGGAAGAAGGAAGTGTCAAGAGGACCTTCACAGGGTTGTTGAATACCCTGCAGACTCAACAAGGAGTTTCTTGAGCAAGAGACTGCCAAGAGGGCATCAGATTCTCCATCTGAGGGAGAGAAAAAGGGTTAAGTCCCTTAGAGGTCTAAGCAACAAAGAAGCTCAGGATAGATAGCACCTTCGTGTGTGCAGAGTCCCTGTAGGAATCACAGAGGTCGTGGAAACCTTTCAAGGTTTCATAGAAGAGAAGCTTAGGAGGGAGAGTGCTTTCATGCACAGAGCCCTGCAAGTATCGCAGAGGCTGAAAGGAGACCCTTTGGAGGATTTGAGTTCGAGGAAGCTCAGGAGAGAAAGTGTCTTCAAGAACGCAGACAGAAGCTGTGAGTAGAGGCTTCGTAGCAGGAACAAAGGTCAAGGCCTTTGATAAGTTGAATTCTTCCAAGCATCGGGAAGAAACAAAAGCTCACAAGGGAGAGAAAAACTGCCATTGGATTAGGCTGAGGACAAGATCTGGATGATCGAAGTTGCACATCCAGGTAGCAGCAGGAGGAGAGCGCAGGAAGAGAACAGATCTAAGCATCAGATCTTGGCGCACGGACTGATAGCCATCGGATATGGGAGGAGATGCACATGGGTTAACCTCACATAAGCAGAGGAGAATACTCGTCAAAGTCCCAAAAGAATCGGGAGTGTCCATCTTAGAGGATGCATGGCCGAGATCAGTAGCCATCAGGATTTCAGACACTAGGAAGTTGAAGGACCAGGAGTTGGTTGAAACAAAATTCGCAAAATCATGAATTTCGAAGTTTCGAAAGGATCGTGACCGTCCAACAGGAGGACACGTGGAAATCGATCAAGGTTTTGGGAAATCCCTGAAAGTAAGATTTCGTCATTCTGGGTACCGGGGAATGAAAAGGGAAAGAATTCAGGATTCTTGAACCGCGAGATCCCGAAAGGATCTGAGCAGTTGGATGCGGGAGGATCATAGTTGTTGATATCCCTTTGATTTGGTACTTTGGTATTTTGGGTATCGGGAAGTCCAAGGAGCAAGGATCAGGTAACCTTGCATTGTGAACTCTCGAAGCGCGAAACCCTGAAAGCGTTGAAGGAATAGCACAAACCACGGAGTAGGGTTACAGGTTTTCGGTATACCGATTATTGGGATTTCAGAAATCTTGAAGACAAGGAATCCAAACTTTTGGGAATGAGAACCCTAAAGTCATGAAACGTGACATAAGAGAGGAGTAGGGATGCGGTCACACTTGGGATCATCATTTCAGGGATCGACACTTCGACTGTCCTGAGGACTAAGAGCCGAGGCTCTTGGTATTTGAAAACCCTGAAGTTGACTGTGGTTACGAGGAAAGCGGTCACATGGACTGAGATATGGATAGGGGGATAATCACCATTGAGCACCATTTCGATGTTTTGGTAATTTGTATATTGGAGGATCGAGGAGGCAGAGGCTCTCGACATCTGGACTCAGGGAGTCCTAAAATCTGAATTTCCCTTTTCGGGAAAGGGTCGTGGTCGTGTTTGGTGGCTGCGTGGAGATGAAAGCTCGCGCATTGGTGAAATTGCAAGGTGCAGGTAGAGTTTTCATATAAGGACCTGTGGATCGGGTTCGTGAGGTCTCAAGGAAGGCGGAAAGAACCATTTTGGTTCTATGGATCTGAAGGATAGAATGATCCTAAGACCAAGAGGTCGTGCAAAACCCGCTGAGGTAGGGGGTGCTGCGTCACTCTCGGCCATTATCCTCTTTGCAATTATACTGGATCCAATGGTTGCTAGTCCTTTGCACTTTGATCTGACGACTGAGGTCTAATGTCCTCCTCTACATGCTCCTCCTATCCGGACTCTGATCTGATGACCCAAATCATTCACAGTGCTCGATCCAACGGTCACTGTCGATCCTCCTCCTGAGCTTTGGCTTTCTCATAATCTCTAAGTGTCAAAGGCCAAAACCTTTTCTCCTCCTGTGATTCCTTCTCTTGGACCTCAACTGCACTTCTAGAAAGTGCAAATCACCATCTCTTCTAAGCTTTGATCTCTATATACTCACACTATTCCTCATGACCTTTGATTTTCATATTGTTCGCTTCTTTTCCTGAACTTATGCTTTCTCTGTTTTCCATCATTGTTGCTTTCCTCATTGTTGCTTTTCTTTCCTGTAAACATACCATCGTCGTTGTTGTTATTTTGTTCTTTCCATCAATGACAAGTACACTCTATAAACATGCCAACAATCTCCCCCTTTGGCATTGATGGCAACCCTAAAGGGTTGCACTATTCTACTTGGACCTCCAACTATAGCATCCATACCACACCTTTTCTCCCCCTTTGACATCAATGTCAAAGAAAACATTCTCCCCCTGAGTTGTTGCAGTACTTTTCAAAGGTATCAGATATTCAACCAACAAAAATTCCCCCTGACAGGATGGAATCTCTTATTTGATTCTTGTAGATTATTTGTATCTAACTCAAAGTCTTCTCCTTCTGATTCTTGGTCCTATTCATCTTCAGCTTCAGCTGTGTCCTCTGTAGTATACTCAATATTGTTCATCTCTCTTACTGGGAATCCTTCATCAACTTTTTCTTGTCATAATTGAATGACTCCCCCTGTCACTCTTCTCTCTCTACTTCTAAATTCTCTCCTCCTTTGGTGAAATATTATCTCTTTCTGGCAAGGTCGTTCCTCTTGTGATATCTACAAGATTCCATATACATCAGAATGTTGCTATTGCAGATGTTACTATCCTACTAGAACACTGCGCAATTGTAGCTCATATTTTTCAAACAACCCCTAAATCTGCCCATTGATCTTCATCGATCTCTAACTAGATGTATCTGTCTTTATCCAAGATGCTTATTTATTTCACATTTCTCTAAAGTCATCTGAGAAAGTTTATACTATGCTTGTCACATGACTGCAATTATTTTTGCAACAATTAACTTCACTCATGTTCGCTTATTCAGTCTTTGCTATCCACATCTGTGAGTGTCATGGTTTCTTGAACTTTGGTTTCTGATCTTCTATTACAACAACTTCATTTTTCTTGTATGATGCTTACAATCCAAGGCTTTTATGACCATATTCATCATAAGAGAAAACAAGAACTGTTACAAACACTCTCATACCTCCTTTGATTCATCCATGAAGGTGTCTCTCATCTAAACTTACTTTGAGGTGTATGAGTAGCTTCTAGATGTCTTCCTTGATTTTATCTTCTAAATATTGTAGTATTCCTTTCATTATTTGAACATGAATACCCTGATTCATACCTGATTTCCCTTTTTACAAATGAAGGACTTGCATCAGGTTTCTTAAGAGCACTGATTTCTTCCTTGTTGTATCCAAGACCGGATTTGTTATTTGGTGATCTCTTACTATCCAACATCTCATCCAAGACCATGGAACTATTCAAGAACTTGATTTGGGTGTTTGACTTCTCAATCTTCTTTTTAAGATTCACAACTTTTTCTTCAAACTTATGACATGATTCTTCTTCTACTTCTTCCATGGGATAAATGTTAACAGAACATTCTTTTATTGCATCTGAGTCTTCTTCTTTTCTTGCAGGGAAGGATTCAATATCAACATTATTATCTGTCCTTATGCTTTTACTTATACACAGAGGCTTGTCCTTGTCTCCAGTCATGTGCTTGGAAAATCCATTGTCTATATACCAAAGGTATTTTTGTTTTTTAGATGAAAGTACTATGCCACATTTTTCACTATCTTTATTTTTCCATGCACTGGCATTTCTACTTAAGGGATTTATCCTTGGATTTACTTTGTAATTATTCAGATGGAAATGTTCAACCTTGTGACCGAAGTTATGAAATTTATAGCAATCTATCTCATTGTTCAATAGGTCAAAGTGATTGGTGTAGCGTTGTCTACTCATTAGCTGTTCATTATTTCTTGACCTCCTCAGTTGCATGTATCTAAACTTAATTTAATCGTTTGCAATATGTGGTTGTTTGTTACTTGGCTGTCTCATTCTTTATTGTGGTAGATATTTATTCCTTGGGTGTCTTGATTTATCGTTTCTAAATCTTAAGGAACAATTTACAGCTTTGTGGCCAAAGTTAGAACAGTAGAAACAATATCCATAGAAAAAATCTTTGTACCTGGAAAATGGTTATCTTCTTTGAGCAGGTTGATTTATTCCAGGCTAATGATTTCCTTGAGTAGAGGGTGTATTATTTCTTTGTTCTATAGATTCAGTTCTACCACCTTTTTCTTTACTCCTCCTTGGTGGCTGATTATCTTCCTTTGTTTCTGCAAGTTTGATATTGTTATTGGTTGTAGATTTGACAAACTTGATGGGTTCTTTGTTGCTTGGCTAACCACTACTTGATCCCTCTTTATAACCCAAACCAGTTTTCAACTTTGGGTTCCTTTGTTGATTCAGAATGGTGGCTAATCCTTCTGAGGCTTTGATACTTGACAGATTTTGGTGATACAAGGCTTTAAACTTCTCCAACTATTTTCTAGTTTTCACTACTTCTTCTTCCAGAGCTTCACATATTGCCTTCTTCTCTGATAATTGTTGTTTCAGAATGTCCTCTATTTTATTTTCCTATTCTATTTCCACTTTTAGCAGGGAAAAGTCTTCATCGGGTTTTTTACTGCCTTTATCGAATTGTATCATCAATTGCTTTTTATTTCTCTTCTTAAGTCTGAGTCAATCTCTTCCAAATCGTTGATCATATCTCTTTCCAAGTCAACCACATCTTCTTCATCATCAACATCACTTCCTGTGTTTTTATTATTATAATCCTCTTTTTCCATAAGAACTAAGTCATTTACCTTATCTTCACAGGAAGAGTCATTATCTGTGTCTTTTGAAGAGTCATCATTGTTTACACATAAACTTTTATTTTTATCAAATCTTTTGGATTTTTACTTCTTTTCACCTTCAAAGTTCTGGTCCTTCTTCTTGTGTGGAAACTCAGATGCAAAGTGACCTATCTTTCCACAGTTAAAACATTTGAAGGGAAACTTGCCTTGGTACTTGCCTGATCCTTTCTTTAGTCTTCTCACAAATTTTGCTCCAATTTCATCAAGCTCAGAATCCTCATTCTTATCTACTTTAAAAGAAGCTTCTCTAGTGGTGGATTTATCTTTACCTATCCTCATTTCATATGCAGTCAACATTCCCAGAAGTTGATCAAAAGCCAAAGCTTTTATATCATCAAGTTCTTCTATAGCAGAGACCTTTGGGTTGAATCTATCTGGTAGATATCTCAAAACTTTCTGAACTAAAGAGGCTTCCTCAATTTTTTCACCAAGAGCTTTCATTGCATTTACTAGTTCTTCAACTCTTCGAAATTACTTCTCAATAGTTTCATCTTCTTTCATCTGTATCTATTCAAACTGTACTCCGTAGGTTTGAAGCTTGGCATTCTTTACCTTCTCATTACCTTCATAACTGCTAATGAGTTTGTCCCACATGTCTTTGGCAGTTTCTAAGTGCATAAATTTTACAAATTTTGCTTCTACAAGCCCACTCATAATAGCATTCTTAGCCTTATCATTGAAGTTGAATTCTAGCTTGTCATCCTTATTAGCTAGTACAACCAAATTTACATAACCAGTCTCTACCACATCCCAGACATCTGCACCTAAATCCATTATGTAGGTTCTCATCCTAACATTCCAGAAGGCAAAGTTTGTTCCATTGAATAGAGGGGCGGGGCCTTATTGGTTGAATTTTCTTCCCGAATTGACATTTTTAAGCTTATTGATCTACCTTTAAATAAAAGGAACCGGTTCTAATACCAATTTTTGAACAACTGAGAGGGGAGGGGGGTGAATCATTTGTTACTGTGCTTAAATAATTACGCCCATTTTAGACTCTTTGCATAACACTCAATGATGATCACAATAATGTAGGGAAGTAAGTAATAGAATATTCAACATCAATCACACATGAAATATACTGAGACAGATATTTCCTGAGGAAACCCATAAAGGAAAAAAACTCTTCTTCTTGATATGATAAGTAATCTTTATTTTTTGTACATTATCATTCTTAGGAGCACCAACTCCCTTTGAGGATACCACCTTTTTTTTACAAGTAGCAACTTGCTGAGAGAACTAACTCTCTAGTTTATCTAGCACCCACTAGAAGGAAGCACCAACTCCCTTTGTGTTCCAGCACCAACTAGATGGAAGAAACAACTTCCAAACACATGGGCACCAACCTATAAAAGATGAAACTTGCTGAGAGAACCACACTATAAGGAAGCACCAACTCCCTGAGTGTTCTAGCACCAACTTCCAGTTACATAGGCACCAACCTATATAACAGAGAACAATAGTTCTCCCTTGCACCACCCTACCACCCTGGTTTTTCTGGATGAAACCAAACGAAAGCTACAACTCCATGTGTTAAAGCACCCACTTGAAACTTAAAGGAAAACAGTCCTCCCTAGCACCTCCCTACCACCCTAAAATATAAATCTTTTCTTTTCATAAAGTTATTACAGTGATACAGGATTTATCAATGACTTACCAGTCACATCACTATTCTACTACACTTCTCTACTCTTCCTGCATCAGTGTCTTCTTGTTTGCATCACCTTGCACTTTATGTTCTTCTACATTTTATGCTTTGTGCAAAATTTCCATCCTATGCGCTACGCCTCTTCTGTGAGCTTCAACTCCTACGCATAGCATGACTCTACCCACATGAATAACTCTCAAAACAAAAGCAACCATCTCTTATTTGTTCTGTGTATATTTATCATGCCTAGTCCTCTGCTAGATTATACATCAAGTCATAGTCTTCTTTGGTGGTTAAACTGAGTTTGTTCATTATCAGTGGATTATCCTGAGATTCTCTGCCTTCTCTAGTTGTGTGACTCTTTGTCTTCTCTATCACATTCGAGCTTATCCTCTTTGTTGTTGTTACAGACTTTGAAATTTTTCCATCTGTCAATTGTCTCTATAATGATTCTTCATTCCACTAGCAGTTACCTCGAGACACTCCATCTCCTCTAGCGATCACCCTGATATTCTTCGAATTCTCTGACAGATGCAATCAGTCATTTTCTATAGTTACAATCAGTCTATCTCGGCAGTTACAGCCAGTCAATTATGGCTTCTTTGGCTTCTAAGCCCCTTCCTTCATGTGACCACCGGCGGTGACCAAACGCCTATTCAAAAGGTACTTACCGAGCTCCGTTTAGTGAGCGCTATCTCCCTTTCACGATATGACCTTGATCTATGAACTTCACATGACCATGTGATTATGGGTACATCCATAGGTGGTTTGAGGGAAACCCACTTTTCACCCTGCAATTCACTACGAGCCTCCATGCGTCCTTTCTCCAAAATCTAGGTTTCGATTGAGGCCTGGTCATGAAAAATTAAGGCCCGAGAATGTTCTATCCCTACAATGGAGCACGACTGTCGATCTCATGATATTGATGGTGCTTCTGAACTAATGGTTTAGATCTATCCTCTCAAGTTTGCAGACCAGATCTCACCTTCCTACATCAACGACTGAGAATTACTTCATGATCCGAGCTTTGGGAGTTTCAAATATCAAACCTTGTTGTTGCTGACTGGATATCTTCCAGAATGGAAGATCTGCTGACATCTATCCTCTTCAATCAATGACCAGTATTTCCTCCGTGGGTCTGGCCTTCGGGCCTTTCAATTCTCAAAATCCGCTTGCTCCCAGATAACTACTCTTGTCAAGTGATAACTACTCTTACCTGAGTAAGGATATTCTAATTAAAATTGATAATAAGACTTGAATGTGGATAGTTGAAGGTGGCAGGGTTCTTCCAAGGGTATTCGAAGCTCAAAAGGCAGATGACCTGACGTTCATGACACTGCCTCTAAGCATGGGCAGTTGGAACCTCAGGCACTGATGATGGTTGATTATATAATGGTTAATACCTTTGTGGGATTAAAGGAATTTGATAGAATTAGGTAGGATCCTTGGCAGTATAATTATTGTTGTATATTAAACTCGGAGTATATAACTCCTCATGACCAGAGGAAAGGTGAGATGAGTAAATTCCTATAGAAGTTGAGGCAATAAAGTTTCTTTCCAGCTACTATAGTATAAAAGGGAGAGTGACCCTGGTTGGTCATTACTATAAACAGAAGGCAACACCAGTATGAGTTATAACTGTGAGATTAGTCATGTAAGCAACTATAATCTCCAACTTGTTAACTCCCAAAACGAAACCGTTCTTTTGGCCGAATTTTGGTGGGATATCATAGCTTTCAGTAGTAGCTTCAAGTCATTTTTGAGTTTTTTCAGTTCAGAAAAATTTTGGTTTCTTGGTGTGTCCTAGGAAATAATCAAAAATAAAGTCTTCTATTTCGAAAATGTGACTGTTTGATTTCAACAGCTAACCTTATGTAAAACAACCCATTGTGTGTTGTGGGAAGCGCTAGCTTTCAACAGCTAACATCGTTGTTTCGTCAGTTCAAGGTGCTGTGGAAAGTAACGAGGCGCAAGAAGCTCGATAGACAGTTGGCATGTGGCACGATACGGAGAGTACTGACTTTCACGCTTAGAAATGTTTTTAAATGATGTGGCACGTGGTTTTGCTTTCAGCAGCTAAAGTGAGTTTTCATATCAAAGGGTGCACTGTGGAAAGTATTCACTTTCCGCAGCTAACAGGGTTTTCCGAAAAGACCGTATGCTGATGAAAGTGGCAAGCGAGCCTGATGGTAGGAAAATTCTTCAACGTCGTAGCTGCGTGAAGCACGATCACGTGCTCATTACCCACGCACGCATGAAATTATGATTTGATCATCCCCGCGTCACAACGAGATCCGACACATGCGCTGGAGGAAGCAAGCAAATCATGGCAGTTTAAGTTTGTATCACTGGATATGACAGGAATTTGAAATCTTTCACAACCAACGCGCAACCATGATCACACCCG
>JASDQU010169661.1:0-10281 GCA_032191745.1 Picea mariana | reverse complement strand
TATTCCTCCTGAGCTTTTATCCTTCTTATCCTACTATCTCTACTGTTGCCATTAATGACAACAATCATCACTGCATTCTATCCACTGAATTTGCCAACAAACATCCTGCCATTTACAGCTCCCCCTGGCAAGTCGGATCCGTCAATATTATTAAGCAAGAAAGAATTATTTCCTCTGTAGGCATGAATGATGTAAGGGCCCTTCCACAAACTATCGAACTTTCCATGTTTTCCTTTATCTTCATTTCTAGAGTCCCATTTCAAAACTAGATCATCTAATTCAAAATTGTCTTCTTTGGTTCTCTTATCATAAATCTTTTTAATATGTTCCTGGATCAATTGAGTTCTGTTGTACACTTCTTCCCTGGATTGCTTTAACTGAATCATTTGATTTATTCTTCTTTGAATATCATTAGGCTCTACCTGAGCTTCCTACAATAATTTCATGACTGGAACTCCTAGAGAAGTAGGAAAATTCACCTCAGTGCCATATACCAGTTGATATGGAGACATACCAATGGATCTTTTATTACTCAATCTATCTGCCCATAGTGAAAAAACCAATTTATTATTCCAGGACTTCTTGTTTTCTTGTAATGTTTTCTTGAGGATACTCACTAGACTTTTGTTTGAGGACTCAGCTAACCCATTTCCTTGGGGATAATAGGTTGTGGAATGCCCCAAAGTAATGCGGTATTGGCTGCAAAAATCTATGAGTTTTTTGGATCTGAAAGCCGCTACGTTGTTAGCTATAATTTTCTTGGGACATCCAAAATGAGATAAGATATTAGTTTCTAAAAATTTTATGATAACAAAGTCACTTGCTTGCCTGCAAAGCACAGCCTCGATCCATTTGGTGAAATAATATGTGGTTGTGAGGATCCACTTATGTTGGCCTAAAGAGGATGGGTGTATTTCTCCAATAAAGTCCAAACCCCATTTTTGGAAAGGGGATTCAACTAATATGGGTTTCATGGGAAGAGGCAGCAACTTCTTTTTACCTTCGAAAATATGACATTTATGACAGGACGTAACTCTGTTATGAACATCAACAAATAATGTAGGCCAATAGAAACCATCTCTCAACATTTTGTTTGTTGTGGTCTTCCAGCTCAGATGTCCTCCACAATATCTTGCATGGAACTCCTGCAGAACTTTGTCAGCTTCGTCTTTCAACAGGCAATTAAGCAAAATAACACCAGGATCTTTCCAATATAGATTATCTTCTAGAATACAAAATTTTAATGCTTTCAATTTGATAAATCTGGCTTTGGTCTTAGTTAGACCAGAAGGAGCTTGTAAGTTTTGAAGTACAAAAATGAGGTCTGCATACCAGGGAGAATTTAAAAATACCTCCTTTACCTTTGGAGTCGCTTGATCTTCCTGTTCGTCAACTGCAGCCAAGAAATTTATATCTAGAGCATTACAATTTGATTCTACCATTAGTTTATCCAAACCCTATCCTTTGATCAATTTAGTAGGCTTTATTTCGATGTCATATTCCAGAATGACCGTGATCCATTTCCCTCTTCTGCCATCTGGATTATCCTGAGTCAGGATATGTTTTACCACTTCATTTGGAATGTATGCAATTATATGAGAATGGAGAATATAGACTCTGAAATCCTTTATATCCTTTACCAGAGAGAAGGCTTGTTTCTCCATAATACTGTAATTCAATGCAGTGTCTGTTAAATCTTTGCTGAAAAACGCTATGGGTTGCTCGTACCCTTCACTGTTTTTTTGCAACAATATTGCTTCTATAGTGTGCTCAGAGGAAAAAGAGAAAAGATACAAATCTTTGGAATAGTCTGGGCTGATCAGAACTGGGGATTGGATAATTGCATGCTTTACCTGTTCAAAGGACTGTTTGGCTTCGGTGTTCCATTTGATTTTTGTGTCCTTTTTCAACATGTTAGTGATGTTTATGAGAAGTTATGCTAAGTTAGGTATGAACCTTCTAAGGAAATTTATTTTGCCTATGAATGATTGCAGTTCTTTTAAGTTCCTGGGATGTTCTACCTTTTGAATGGCTTCTATCCTACTGGGATCGATTCTAATTCCATCCTTGGAGATTATGTGTCCCAGTAACTTGCCTTCCTCCATTCTGAACAAAGACTTCTTTGGATTTAATGAAATCCTGAATTTTATACATTTCTCAAACACACATCTGAGATGCTACAAATGTTCTTCGTCAGACTGAGAGTATATAGTCACATCATCTAGGTATATGACTATGAATCTTCTCAATTCATCTACAAAGGCAATATCCATTTCCCTTTGGAAAGTAGCACCAACATTCATTAAGCCAGAAGGCATCTTCACATACATGAAGGTTCCCCAAGGTGTGGTGAATGTTGTCTTTTCTTGATCTTCTGGATGAACCAGAACTTGGTTGTAACCTGAAAAACCATCTAATAAAGAAATTCTACTCGATCCAACTACCTTTTGCAAAATATGGTCCATTTTGGGCAATGGGTAATTGTCTTTAAGAGAGACTTTGTTCAGATTTCTAAAATATATGCAAAGTCTAATCTCACCGGTTTTCTTCCTGTTAGGGACTAGGTTAGAAACCCACTTTGAGAATCTCAAGGGAACTATAATCTTAGCATCATACATCTTTTTGATTTCTTTCTCTATCAGGAAAAGTAACTTGGGATTGATTCTCCTAATTTTTTGCCTGAAAGGTTTGTGTTCTTCTTTTATGGGAATTTGATGTTGTATGATACTTGTGTCATAGGATTTCAAGTCCTCATAGCCCCAGGCAAAAACATCTATGTATTCCTTAAAAAGTTCAATGTATTTTCTTTTTTGCTCCAGTGGCAGAGATTTAGACAGTTTTATCATTTTGGGGTTTTCTTCTGTTCCTATGTTGCAATCTTCCACCTCTTTACTGATAGCTTCAATTTTTGTTTTTTTGGCTACATCATTAAAATCAAACAAGTCTTCTAACGGAACTAAACCTCTAGGTAACACATTATTTTTCAATTGTAGAATATCCGAATCTACCTCATTTTCATTAAATTGTTCCGCATCTATTTTATTTACACTACCATTCTCGAAAACGGATTTATTCACAAATTCATCATCATTTTCTAAATCTATGTTTGTACATTCGAAATCATTCTTACATTGTTGAAAATCTTCGATCTGATCGTCATTTCCAAATACTTTCCAATATCTGATGTTGTCAGGAAAGGTTGGTCTTCATTTTACCTCCACTATGTAATTGTGAGTGGGACGAAAAGGGATTTTACAGGTAGCTGCTGATGTGGCCATCCCATATGCGAGTATATTTTGTCCCCTAGGCATTACCTGCAAATCAATCTTAGTAAAACATTTAAGAGTGTCCAAAACAACATTCCTATAGGCTCTAAGTCTGGGATGTTTTGTTGCATATTCACCTTTGATTTGCTTGATAATCAATTCAGAATCACCCCTTACCATTATCTGCTTGGCACCAACTTTCTTCAATAGTTTCAGGCCAAGCATCAAAGCTTTGTACTCAGGTATATTGTTAGTGCATTGGAAATTCATTTTGTAGGAATGGTTCTCTGGATACCTTGATATGTGATTATGTAACCAAACTCCAGCTCCAGCTCCCTCTTTGCTCATTGCTCCATCGAAATCCATGCTCCAAAAATCTATAGGCAATTTCTCACTTTCCACAGTTTCAACCTCCCTCGCCTTAAAGATTTCTTTATCTTCCTTTGGATTAGTTGCGTTACTTTCTAGCTGGGCAATGTGTCCTTTCAGGTCACCGTCATTGTATAATATGAAAGAATCCAGGTCAGAGTGGGCTGAGTACAGGGGGTAATTATGAGGTTTTTCTTGACTATTGACCATGTATTTCATCAAAGTTTCCCTGTAAAGTCTTCTTTGTTGTCCAAAGACTGGAATAGTAACATAAGACATATCTAGCTACAGAGTTCCTTTCAGCTTGGCTCCCCATGACCTTGATAGTAACATACCATACTTTGGGGGAATGTCCACAACTACTATATCCATTACCATACTCTTAGCTTGGATTTGGGCTAGGATGATGCATAAGTCTTTGATTAGGCCTATACATTTAACCTTGCTAGAATCAAAAGAATGTAAATCCTTGTATGGTCTGGTGAATTCAAGTCCCAACTTTTCCATTACTGCCTTAGGCATCAAGTTGTGAGAGGCACCCGAATCCAACATAGCGTTGTGTAATATCAAGTCATGGATGTTTAGGATGATGTAAAAAGGTGTGACAGCTCCATTATCAGTCTGACCATCTACTTCAGGGCCAAAAAGGAGCTCTGGTCAGTCATTAGCAAGATTTACTGTGTCTGAATGACTTGCAGATCCCACAGCCAATGCCTTAGTACCTATTTCAGGTTCGATGCTTAAAGCTTTAAACACCTGTGATATGTATCATTTTTGTTCATTAATTTCGAGAGGGGAATGGGAATTTTCAATTTAGCTAATTCCCCTTCAAGGATGAACATAGTTGAGACCTTACTTAAGGTCTATACTTCAGGTTTATATATTGGAATTATGTGGCTAGATGTCCTTGGTTGGCTTGTTTGATCAATTGATGAAACTTCAATCTGATTTTCTCTTTGTAGAATATTTGGAGACTTTGGTGTGTAAACTTCAACATTATTTCTCTCAAGGATCTTCTTGGGAGGGTTTTCTAAGGTTTTCTTAGTTTCGACTACTTTCTTTGTTTCAACAATCTTTTTTGGAGGATTGTCATTCTACTTTTTTCTCCTCAAGTTATACTGCCTGTGTACCTCCATAATAGCATTTTCGAAAACCTCTTGTTTTGTTTTATCTGCTTCCTCATTTACCTCTGTTTGTGAAATAAGGAACATCTCGTGCTCTTCCTAGGTGAGGAAAATGGATTCATCATCATGAACGTCCATGAGGTTTATGTGAGTGTCATCAAATTCCTCGAGTACTTCCTCCCCATCATCAACGTAATTCTCCTAGAGGGGTGGTCTGATCTATTGATCTGGTCCCCTCTGTTCTCTTTGATCTCTAGGATCTCTTTTCCTGATCTAGGGTGGATTTCTTCTAAAATTTGGGTTTTGGATTAGAGGAGCAGCTTGGTTATCCCTGGGGGGGTTTCTTTTAGTTATAGTAAGCCTCTCCATCATTCTCTCCATCACTCTAGCTAAAGATTCTAATTTGGCATATGAAGAGGATGTGGAAGGTTCCTCTTTGATTGTGACCCTCCTCTCTGTTCTTTGTCTAGCCCTTCTAGCTAGTAGATTAGCCTCCACGCTTACTGCGCTTTTTTTCAAGTCTTTCAGAGTATCTGAATTTCTTTCCCTTAACGGATATGACATGTCAATGTCAAATCCATCTGGAAACTTGATAAGTTCCAAACCTTGAGGGGGTTTTAGATCAACAGGGATGGCATTGTAAAGATTATTGAACCTGGTGCAATAATCCTACACTGTTTCTCCCTGATTCCTTTTGATGTTCTCATACTCTAATAATATCTGGAGTGGATTTTTCTTAACCTCCCATCTATCCAGAAAACTTCTGTGAAAAGCAGGAAGATCATTTATCAAAGCAGGACGTAAGGCTTTAAACCACTTTTTAACTTCTCTAGTCAGGCTTTGTGCAAATAATATCATTTGTACATCAGTTTCATCTACTTCATGCAGATCAAAGTAATCATTCATTTTGTCAACATGTTGTTGCAGGTTAATAGAACCAGTATTGTCATACTAATGGAGTCTAGTTTGGTAATCTTGAGGCATGGCATGCAAAGGAGAAGCCAACACCAAGGGGGAATATCTTGCAGCCATAGCTAGCGAATGAGCTTGAACAGTAACCTGTATGATTGGAGGAGATGTAACAGATGCAGTGGAGGACGAAGGGCTAGGAGGGGCAGAGTGAATTGTTTGGGGTTTCACAGAGGCTATAGCAATCGTTAAGGCAAAAAGTTCAACCGACCACTGGAAATGAGCCCTTTCTAAAGCTTGATCAAGATTAGCTACCAAATCTTCTAATTTATCAAATTCTTGGAGAAAACATTTATCAGCATCTGCCCTGGGTGAGAGAATTTGAGGAGTCTTAGGTTGCAGGATGGTTTGATCCAACACAATTTCACTTGCAAAGATGTTTGATTTTGTTCTAAAAAGGCTTTGTTCAAAAGCGATGTCAAACTCAAGATCCTGAAGGGCAACCAGTTTCTCTGGGAGGGAAGGAGATATGTGAAGGGGACTGTGACTTACTAAACCTTCCTTAACGATTTTCTTTTTTAGTATTTTCTCGGGATTGTCTATTGCAGTGACAGGTTCTAGATCTGGATGAGATCTGGTATAGATTCTTTTGGGAGCCATAATTCTAAATTTTTATTTTGTTTTCTTTTAAGAAAAATCTTAAATCAATTATATACAAATCTTAACAACCTTTCAACATTATCTCTTAATATATTTAGATTTTATGATTTGTTCAAAAATGAGGTTTTCTTTGTATAGGAAAAGAAATCATAGGGTTGGAAATCTGTTCAGATTCCCCAGTATGGTTGCCAATTATGTTATCACTCTGTAAATTCCCAGAGGTTGTATAAACAACAAAAAGAATTTACAAGAGGTAACCTTAACCAACCACTTTGAAACTAGGATCTAGCCCTGCCAATTTCAGACAAGGATCTCTCTGTAAGATTTAGATTTGTTTGGATTTTTCAGGTTTTAGGCTAGTTATAAAGAATAATACCAAGTTGTTTGTGTTTTTTAAATAGGATGGTTGAATGTTATTTACACTTCCATTGGGATATGGGGTCTGCTTCATAATTGGGAGATCAGAGGACATATTTTTAGAGATTCATTTTATAGGGCAAGGAAATGCAATTGTTGGATCCTTTTAGAAATAAAATGATGGATTTGAAGAAAAAGGTGAGATATCAGTTTAAAACAAAGAAGCAATTAAGAATTCCTTTGTTATAACATCAAAAAGAAAACATATAAATTTGTAAAAGATTAAGAACAGAGTATGCAATGGCAAATTCTGCAAATTTAACTTCTTTTAGAGATTAGATTAGAAAACAACATGATAACTGAGAAAGAAAACTTTTACGAAGACAGATAGAACTTCACCAACAATTTACACGCAGGAATCCTGTGAAACATATCCTTGTATTACTGGAAAGATCTCTTTGAAAAGAATATGGATTACAACCTGCTTGGGCGTAAAAATCAACCCTCAGAACTTCAAAGTTTGAAGTATTTATAATAAAGATTACAAACGATCCTGTCATCAATGATTAGGACGTGGCAAATGCTATTTTTAACTATATAGATAATAAGATGAAAAAATATTGGGAATTGATGATGATGTGTCGAATCTCTCATGTTGATTTTGAGGAAGACCGTTGGTGAGTCATTCATATGACTTTGACTGCATTGGATGATGACTTGGACAAAATCTTTATCTTTATTCAATCAATTTGCACAGTTCATCCCATCTCTGTGTACCGGGGATGGTAACTTTCAATAGCCGACAGTAGACTTCATCCATCTCGGTATACTTGGAAAAAGTCATCTTGGTGAGGAAAATGTACTTGACTTCGTGTTGTATGTTGAGGTCAGGTTTCAAAGTCTCCAAGAATGCTTTGCCTTTGATGCTATCTTGTATCCCTGAGAACTTGGAATTGTCTTTGGCCATGGTGGAAATATTTTTCTTATAATCTGATAAAGTCATCAATTTATCATTTAGGACAAATAAACCAAGAAGGCCCTTTTTCTATTAGGCCTCAATCTTGCTAAAAAATCTTTGAACCCCAATGTCCATGTTCTGAGCTTTCTCCTCCAACTGTAGCATTAATCCTCTCTTGGTCAACACTCTTTTGACTTCGAGGATAGTTTTTGTCCTATCTTCAACTTTTAGGTCTTCAAGATCTTCCTTTGTTTTTGAATTCAAGAACTTGATGATCTCGTTGGATACCAAGGGCATCTCACCCAACTCTGTTCTTATCCTGTCAATGACATGCCTACTCTTTAACACCAGACCATTTTGCTCGAACATGATTTGCACCATGGGTCAAATATCATTTATGGATTTCAAGATATCTGTCCATATATTTTCCTTAGCCTCTGCTAATTTCTTACCTACCACTATTTGTTTCTGAAGCTGTTATATTTCCTTCTTGAGTTTCTCTGATACTTGTCTCTCAATATTGTATCTTGTTTGGAAAGAAGACTTGATTTCCTGTAGACTTTCAATCTCCATTTTCAGCCTATTGATTTATGTTCCCTGCAGAGTCATTTCCTCCATGGAATTTCCTATATCCACAGTTTTTTCCAGTGCTGTCAATGTAGTTGTTGATGGAATTTCTGCTGTAGTGGTTGTTGGCACAACTGTTGATGTAGGAGCATCGCCAACGTCAAGTGAGCATGGGGCAACCACAACACATTTTGAGCACATGATACATTGTTTAAAAAATTTTGAAGATTGGATGCACCAAACTTAAATGTGATAGTTAAGGAGAGGCATACTAATAGATTGTAATCAGACCTTGAGCGACCCACTCTCGTCTGAAGGACTAAGAAATCATTTATGTTAGTAGGTAGCTTTAATGCATAGATTAGACAGTTTAGAATGAGAGAGGGAAAACGGAATATATACACCCTCATTGTGTATTGTAACATTATGATGAAGAGTAAGGAGAGCATAGAGGAGGAATAGAGAGAGAGAGCTGTGTAGCAGACTCCATGTACAAAATTTCTGAACTAATACGAGAAAGTTGTGATTCAGACTCATGGTGTTCAAATATTCTTTGTGTATGCATCTTTGAATGTTATGCTCATGAATGTTTTACTCTTTTTGCTGTACATTTGATTTTATGCTATGTATGAATGATTTCTTATTGAATGTTTGAAATCTAAGAGAGAGAGAGAGAGTAAGGAGAATGAGTTTCAATTGTTTCTCTATCTGAGCAAGAGTTCTTGCAAGGAGTGCAGTCGAATTTGTCCGTAAGGAGTGCGTTGACAAGGTGTTCAAAGGGTTGTCTCTGAAATCTCAGACTAGATAGATTTTGTTCTCATACACACAGAGGTGCAGTCAGACACAGGAGCGTGCAAGGAGCGCGTAGAATGAGGAAAATCTCAAAGTTTCAAACCTGAGTAAATTATTGAGAGACCACCACTGCAGAGTGTATGCAAGTTTGAAGAGCGTTCAACACTTCAAGTGTTTGAAGGTTGTTGCAAGGAGTGCGCGCAAGGGTCTTCTTTAAGACTCGAAGTTGTGAGAAAGCTCAGGAAGGATAAAGCCTTTGAAACTGTTGAAGGCAGTACAAGGAGTTGGTGCATATTGAGTGATTAGAAGGCATCGAAAGTTTGTGCCACAAGTGGATAAGTTCGGGGAAGAATCCTTGGCTCACTTCATAGGAATCGTCAGAGGGAAGGAACAGACGGTCGAAATTCTCTGTAGAGAATTAGCGAAATCCCGTCAGCCGTCCGATCTGAAAAAGAAGCGAGGAGGTTACGACTGGGTTTCCAAGGTGCAATATTAGAAGATTGTGAACCGTCGGATCTTCACTTAGATACCCATCAGCCATCCGATCTGACAGGAGTTGCATGGGGTTTAAAACCTCTCAAGCCAAGCAAAGGTCCTGAAAGGTATCGGGGTATCGAAGTGTCAGAGTTCGAAATATCAGAAGTCCTGCAGACAAGAGATAGGGTAAATACATAGCGAAAACCCCAAAGCAAATCAGAACCGTCCATCTGTTGGGACATGTGGCAGGAATCGAGAGCCATCGGAATCTCAAAAATCTAGAGACCAAGAGTCCGAGACCTTTTGAGTCCCAAAACAACAAAAGGATTTCAGCTGTGGATCTAAGGAAGGATGCGTGTCGCGCGATCATCCAATTCGGAGATCCGGGCACCGGAAGTCACATAAGTGAGCGTTTTTTACTTTGCATTTGGCGAAGTCCAAGGTTTGATCTGAACCATCCATCCATTTGGGACGCATGTCGAAAATCCGAGAAGTTGGGGTTCGGTGTTTCGTGAATCCTAAAGACAGGAAACACTTACATTTCGAAACTGTGAAGTTTGAAATCCCGATAAGGAGGAAATCTCCATTATGGGGTCCAGCTGACGTCATCTCATCATATCGGGAAATCGGAATTTGAGAGATTGGAAGAATCGAGGGCAAATGCATTTCGGCATTTGAAACCCCGAAATTCCGAAAGGAGATAGGACTACGGTCATATAAAAGGGAGGTCGTATGGACCCAAAAGTCTATCCCAGGGGACTAGCAAAAGTTGAAGCATCTCGGGATATCAGAGATCGGGAAA
>JASDQU010169660.1:13714-34992 GCA_032191745.1 Picea mariana | reverse complement strand
CCTGTCTAGGCTCTGACGGCACCTGAAACGGTCGAAAAATGAAGAAGATAGCCTCCTCTGAAGTCTCCCTCCTTCTTTGCTGCCTCTGGTTCTACAATCTGTACTGTAACCTGGAACACACTCCCAACGCGCATATAAACTCAGCACTGAGCGGTTCCCGAAAATGGTCCAAACTATCAGACGGTTTGGGCGCCCCTGGCCCCCAACCGCATAGCATAGAGTCACATGGTCATACGACCAAAGGCGCGGTGTAAAAGTGGTTGGCAAACCGTGCAACGGGTGTAACCGTGTGTTAATTACAATGTATAACACATAACAAATCCCATGCATACATATTATAGGTCGCGGGTTCAAAACCGCGCGCCCACATAATATATATACCAACGTTTTCCCGCGCGAAATATATATGTTACATGGTATGTTTTTTATATATGGTTTGAATATTATATTATGGGTCGGGGCTAAGCCCCGACCCCCCCCCTTTCCATACAATACAACACGCAAACATAAAAGTATATCCGCCCGCTCATATAACAAGGAACAAGCTCGGGCATGTTGGCTAGCGCGTGTATGTTAAGTCTTTACCAAGGGGGGAGGTCCCGGGGTCAAACCCCGCGGACTCCCAATATCTTTTACAAAGCCAAATTAAACATAAATGAAGTGACATGTGTCAGCTTATGATTGGACAAAGAATAACCAACCAATATGCGCCACGTCACCCCTCTGCCATGTCAGCATCATGGTACGGCCCTCCACGCGGCCGTACGGACTGTACGGACAGGTACAGTCAGCACCAATTTTGACATGTTTGACTTGACGATAAAATCGCGATATCTCCTCCATACGGACTCCATTCGCGAAAATAAATATACCGCCGGAATCAGGAAAACGAGACGGACACAATGGTACCGGTTTCGTCTCAATCCGAGAACTTTGAAATTTGAGCAAATTTTGATCCCCTGATCACTGATAGTCCTCATTCCATTGGAACTTTGATTCCTTATTCAACAACTTTTCCATCGGTGTTGTGATCTGAGCATATACTTTGATAAACTTCCTGTAATATCCTGTATGACCCATAGTTTCCCTCAGTTTTCTGACTGATGTAGGCGGTTCTAAATCCAGAATCACTACAATCTTGGCTGGATCCACTAGTAATCCCTTCTTGCAGACTAAACGAGCCAATAAAATTCCAAACGATGCACAAAAAATACACTTCTTAAAATTGAGAGAGATTTGACATTATCTAGACCTATCCAACATTAGCTTGAGTACTTCTATGTGATCCTTTAGCAGACTAAACACAATCCAAAGGGAATTACTACATACTGATAACTTCGCCATTCCATCATGGAAGTAGTCTTGTATCGGTCCTCCTGCACAATTTTTATTTGATGGTACCCCTAGAATCCATCTATGAAAGAATACAATTCTTTCCCTCCTACGTTCTCCAGTACCTCATATGTGAATGGTGTAGGTAATGGGTCATGTAAGAATGCATCATTCAACCTCCTCAGATCCACATAAATCCTGATACCTCTTTTCTTCTTTTCTTTCACTACCATTGGTCTTATCCACTCTAATTCCACCACAGGTTCAATAATTCTTGCGTCCAACATTCTGTCATTTTCTTCTTTAACCTTCTCTTTGTAATTCAGATTTGACTTGTAATGCCTCTGTCGCACTAGATTAAATTCTGGTTTCAAAGGAATCTTCATCTCGCCTAAGTCCCCGGTATCACCTTCATCTATGAAAATGTAGTTGGGAATAGGTCTTGATATTCACATAGAAAGTCTGCAATCTTCTCTACTATCTTGTCACTCTAGTAATCCCTTATGTACACAAACTTTGGATTCTCTGTCCTCCCAATGTTTACCTTCTACATTTTTATTGGTTGTGTGTATGCAACAGATTCAAGCTTTAATGATTCTATTGCTCGTTCTCCTTTTGTTTCAGGTAATTTCACATTCCTCGGATCTTCTTCATCATATTCTTCCATGGAAACATTGTAACACTCCAATAACTTACTCATGAGCAGTCATAACAGCTCTATATGCATCGTAGATTGGTACCACCTCCATCGACCCTTCTTCTGAGAATATATTAGTTCAAATACATGTAGCGTTGCATCTATTGATGGATATTCATATTCAAATTTAAATGTGACCTTGAACCTCTGAGCCAAATCTTCCCAATTTGTTGTCTCTCTACGTATTTCCAATTCCAGATACTTGTTCTTTGAAATTGTATCCAGTGTATGTATAAATATATGTATCCATTCTTCCTTTGGTGTCACATTCCATCTA
Source organism: Picea mariana (assembly GCA_032191745.1). Classification (NCBI taxonomy): domain Eukaryota; kingdom Viridiplantae; phylum Streptophyta; class Pinopsida; order Pinales; family Pinaceae; genus Picea; species Picea mariana. Next base: position 32,686 of record JASDQU010169660.1, on the reverse strand, counting down.
TCCCTGCACTGGTCCACATGATCCATTGGGTGACTCTCCCATGTATACATTTGTGAAATATTTTCTACCTCAGTACGAAACCTAACTTGCATTAGCCTTCTATAGTGCGGCCAGTTTTTCATTCCTTCTTTGTGTGCAACCCACCATCTAGTTGGAGTCGCTTTTATTAAAACATCTAGTGCCAATATATTGTTTTGTTTGGGTACCTGCAAATCAAATGCCTTTAAAAACAAGATTATATCAGTCAATCCATCATACCTGGGTGGATCACATAACTCTATTCCAATCCTGTGCAAGGATCAGGGCATACGTGCACATCGTGTAGTTGATAATTCATGCATCCTATGTTGTCAATGCTCTAGACCTTCTTCTAAATCTGATGCACATGAACATATACTTCTCCAACTTAGCATACCATCTGTAGTGGGGTTAACATAATCACCCATCTAACATCCCCACTATAATCCCTAGTTTAATTAATGTTTATGTAGATATAATGTGTGGCTACGGCCAAAGTGAAGTAATATGTGCATTGTATTTTCTTGTTTTATTAATAAAAATGTGATGCCAGCTGCTAATGGGACATGGACAAGATATGGGAGCTGAATTAATCCACAAGAGGGGGGAGTGTCTAGGATAATGGCCAAGAGGGGTCCAAGGGGGAAATTATCCATGTATATTAATTTAACCCATTTTCCTACATTTTCTATTTATATATGAACCTTCCCATTTTTTGATTGAGTGTTCCCAAAGGCAATCATTGATTACACGTAAGAGGGTGGGTGTGAGTGGTCACATCCCAAAGTTATTTTTCACATGGGGGTTGAGTACAATCAACTTGGGAAAGAGTGTGAGTCAAGGAAGGCAAGAAAAAGAGAGGAAATTCATATGGGTTGGGGGAGAAGTTTTTAGTTAGTCAATTTTGTGCATGGGAGGTAAGCAGAGAGAAAGAAACAGAGCTTGAAGTTGATGCATCCATGGAGGGTGAATTCTAGAGCAAGATGGAGCATAATTGGAGTGAACTGGAGCTGGAAAACTAAAGAGCCAGGTTGTCAGGATTGAAGAGTGAACTCCTATGTGAGTTTCACTAAAACAAAAAATGTTTGTTGTTGGTTTGTTGATAGTTTTCCTAACAAAAATTTCCCTTGAGTTCCCAGCTGATAGATTCCTAGTTGTATGTGCTAAAGAGGCCTTGATAAATGAATGGAACGCCCGAGGGACTGATATCAATGAAGGGTTACATTCCTTGGGTTGGACAGGTAAAGAGGAAGAGAGATGGTGGAAAATAAGGATAGTTGTAGGAGAATATCAGTTGTGTTGAGAGTTTTATGTGTTGTGAGTGGATTGTGAGAGATCACCCTCTTTTGTGGATTGCTAGCCTCATCTCGTGGGTGACTGGCTATTGGTATTTGGAACAGTCATTCTATGGTTGGGTGGAACGCCCATCTCAAGCAGTTGGTTGAACAACTGTTGTGAAAATATAAGTGTTTTATCTTGTTGTTATGTTAAATTATGTGTTTAATTGTTGTGCATGAATTTTGTGTATTTGGAAGTGATTTATATGTTTCTATAATAGTTTCTTATCTGCATTTCATGTTGATTATTAACATGTGGTAGATGCATCTATTTTTTGGTTATAGAGAATAGATAAATATGTTTTAAATCGTAGTTGTAAGCTATAGGAAATCAACTAATTGTAAATGAATTAATTTAGTTAGTAGAAAAATTGCTTTAAGAGTATTTTGCATTGTAATGTCACTCAAATGGGTTGGGGGACGATAAATTATGGTATCAAATCTTTGGGTTCAAACATTGGGCTTGTATCGGCCAAGATGGCTGCGAATTCGTGAAATTCGTTGTTGATTATTTTTTCTGTGACCGATTTGGGGGGAAAACAAATATTTTAGAGAGAAATCCCCAATTTCATTAGTGAAATCCAAGTTTTAATGACGTCGAACATTTTGAGAGGGTTAATGGAGTAGAGAGGTGAATTTGCAGATCGAAATTCGACCTGGAGTGGTCAAAATTCAATTTTTTGTTGGGCCCTTCATTTTTGGGATAACGAATTGCACAAGTTTTGGCCTAGTATGAGTTGCGCAAGCTTCAGAAGAAGCTAGAAAGAAGAGCAAGAAAAAGAAATAGAAATCAGTTGCGAAAAAGAAAACGCAACGCCAACAAACAAAAAGAGGTTGCAACAGAACAAGAAAGCATGCAAGCCAAGACAAAATACATAGCTTAGCTTATATATAGGGGTTAAGATGATTGTAAAAGGTTTGGTTGAATTGTGATTGTGTTCAATTTGATCTGTCCCTTTTTGTTAGGTTGATGTCAAAGTTATTGTATGCAGACGAGAGGTCAGAGTTTTGAGTCTGTAATGTAATATGTACACCATTTTGGGAGTTAGAGCTCTATGACATGAGTCCAGAGCCAAGAGTTTGTATCAGAGAACTACTGTGTATCTCTGAGTTTGTAAATGAAGAAAGATATGAAGATAATATGAAGAAGGATCTAAGTTTTCAAAATATGATGTGTCTTTTTGTGTTTTACTTATGCATTACAATACTTGCTTATGGTTCATGAGTTCCACACGATGTCTTTGTGTTTAAATTATTTTCCACAACATAAGTAGGTTCAGTTCTTGCATGCATGAGTTCAGGTCTATTTTGTAGCTAGATGTCTTATGCAAGATCAGGATGAATCTTGAAGGTTTTGTGAATCCTCCTAAGCCTTTTCCTTGCCCTTCCCTATCCATTTGTCTCAGTAGCACTTCGGGTGAGACTTATTCTCCTCAGAGGAGATGAAAATTCTAGCGCTCTAGACTACTTGGTACATTTTGTTGGTACCCTGAGAAGGAACCTGGTCTGATCAAACTTGCACCAACAAAATGGTTATGTTGTCAGGACTTGCGTCAAAAGGGAACCTGTAGGGAGGATACTTTCACGGATTCACAGAAATAATATTGACTAATGGTGGGAAATAAACTGTGACACCTTCATATGGAAAGAAGCGGAGTTTAGGGGAAAATCGGCGAAAGATACTCGTGAGGCAGTCTTTTACTCAGAAAGATCGAGTGACCAATACGAGATATTTTGGGTTAAGTTCCCGAAAGAACTTTTCCACTGGATAAATAGGCTCCAAGAAGCTCCAGAGTTCTAAGAACGAGTCAAGAGGACCTGTACTTGGGACACAAAAAATATTACAGCACCTCATCGTTTGGATTGTCCAATCACGCGAGCAATTGATTTCTGGGTCAATACCACATTAGAAGGATACATTATTGAGTTTGCAGTTGAGAACCACCAATCATTTTTGCGAGCAGTGGAAAATTTCAAGAAATACGCGAGGGGAAGATTGTTGAGAGAAATCCCCCTGTGGATTAAAGTTTTCTTGATGGAAGACTGGATGTTGACTATGTCCCCGACTGAAATGGCAGCGTAAACACCCTCGCTTGGGGTAGGGCGAGGCTAGGGTAAAGTCATGGCCTGAGAGAGGGGAAGGGTTATTTGACAAACGGGGGGGGCACCAGCAAGAAATGGAGTCAAGAGATGAGCGAGCCTTGAAAAGAGCCACCATAGTTGAGAAGTGGTGGTGCGGCAAGATCAAGAAAGAAACAAGACAGTCTGAGAAGCTACGGAAATAAGTCGGACGAGGAGAAGTAGAGAAAAGACAGATGGAAGAGTTGAGGAAGATGAGAAGACAATAAAGACTGGTCAATCAAAGAGTAAGTGAGACAGAAAATCAGAGAGAAAGAAGTCCCGAGGAGGTTGGACAAGAAGAAGAAGGTGTAGACGTAAGAGAGGAGGAAGTCGACATGAATCTTGAAGAAGAAAGAGAAGATTCAACCCCGATGACAGGAAAGATCAGGGATTTGGATGAAGAGACCACTCTAGTTGAAGAAAACGAGACCCCCCAAATTAAATAAAATCACCCTGAAGCCAATGGCACCATCCCCGAATCACCCATACCCCAAGTGTCTTCTATAGAAATGGTAAGTTTGATACTACCTTCTCATGCTATTTTTGTTCCAGTACAATTAGTTAGTCGGTCACATCTAGGAAGTGTGAGTATAGGGAGAATATCGAGATCCCTTGGTAGATCGCAAGCATGACCGTTAGGTTTCATTTTGATAAGAGCACCAACATCAACAATGGTTGGTCACACAGGAGGTTCGATTGCCCGATACCCAGAATTCTGGGGTAAGGGAGATGAAGATGTTGAGCAACACTGGTTCTTGTGTGAAGGAATCTAGAGATCCAAAGGGACTCCGGATGCGAATAAGTTGGTTGAGTTCTAGACTACCTTGTGGGGTCACGCTCTCAAGTGGTACATGAATATTATTGAGCCAGGAGTGCCAGGAATGCAAGGTCAAATGTTCACACTTGGCCAGGTACAGACAAGGTTCAGAGAAGATTTTAAACTACCTTAGTTAGAACATTAGGCTCTGTCTGAGTTGCATGAGATCTAGCAAAGGGAAGGAAAATCAACCTGAGAATATAGCCAGCAGTTTAAAGATGTTATAGGGAGGTTAGCACATACAATCCATGAGGAACATTAAAGGGAATGGTACATTCAGGGACTGCTACCTCTGACTCGGATTCTGCTAATGCAACAACGTATAGCCACTTTGACAGATGCCTTGGAACAATTGATGAAGATTGAAGCCATGGTGAGATACCCTGGGAGCCTAAGAGTGACCAGACCCCCNCAATACCTAGACCAGGACAACCACAGATCTAGTGCACCATATGTTATACAGAAGGACATATGGTGAACTAATGTCCACAAATGAGGGGAATGGGACCTCCTGATAATCCGATGGGACCCTCACCAAGACCCACGGGAGGTGTTGCGCAAGTATCTGCGAACTTACCATTCCATAACCCCACCCCATATCATGCTTTTTTAGGGAGATAAGCAGCACCATCGGTTAAGTATTGTGAGATTTTCCAAATCCATGGGCATGGACCGAGACAGTGCCCCATTATGAAAAAATATTCGACAGTACCAAATACAGTACACTGTGATTTCTACGCATCTACCACACATACTACCAATCAATTTAGAGTGTTGGATACACTTGCAGACAAGTTGGACCGAACAACATTCAGGGTGAATGAAAACCCTTAGGGATAGGTAAAAGGTTAAGTAGGTGGAGCCAGAGGAGAATTTAGAGGAGCAAGGACCAGGGGTAGAGGGCCAAGCAGATTTTATAACTATGATGAGAAAGGCCATATGGCGAGAGACTGTCCTCATCTGAGGTGGCCATGGTGCTCTCATTGCTGAACCAATGGGCATGCAATTGAAGACTGCCCAGAACTAATTGAAAAATGGGAAGATCGGGTACGTCAATGAGGAACTAACCTCATCATTTCATAAATCAAGAGATTTAGTAAGGGACAATTACCCAACCTCAATATTGTTACTCGAGGAGGAGGAAATACAGGAGTTGATGTTGATACTCTACCTCAAATCTAGAAAGAAACACCTAAAGAAGACATGTGTGACCCTATAAAACAGAAGTTGTTCTTTAAATATGTTATAGAAATATTTCATAATATCCCTAGCCTTGAGATGCAAGAGAAATCCCCACAGCCTATTGTTTACCCTAAGATTTTGCAAGTCCCTGCTTCACCCCCTGCACCCAGAAACCCTGCAGTCACGTCGAGACAACTTGAGCAACCTCAAAATGTAGTTGACCTTTGGTTTCAATTATTCTCTGACATTATCAAGAACGATCACTTAATAGAGAATTTGCACAATGCGCTATACATAGTTTTAGGGAATGAAGAACCCAAAGAAGCAGGAATAAGGACTAATCTACCTGAGATGAGTACTCAGAGAGTGCATAGAAGAAAAGTACAAAATGGAAAAGAATTCAGACTAGTAGCCTAGTTAGACGAGTTTGAGATTAAGGATGTCATGTTAGACCTAGGATCCGATGTGAACATTCTGCCTAAGAAGACTTGGGAAGCCTTGAGAAAACCTAGGTTTACATATTCCCCAATCAAGCTAAGAATGGCCAACGAATATTTTATTTTCCCAATAGGAAGACTAGAGAGTGTGGAAATAGATGTTGCAGGAGTAAATACTGTAGTTGACTTTGAAGTGATTGAAATCATGGGGGATAAGGACCCTTACCCTACACTACTTGGCATTGATTATGCCTATGAAAACTATGCGGTAATTGACTTAAATAAAGACACCATCACCTTTGAGGCTAATGGAATCAAGGTAGTTCAACCCTGGATCCATATGTAGGGCCCAGATATACAGAGACAATAAAAAATAATATGGAGGGATAATACTTGGATTAGTTGTACACTGTAACAACAAGAACAAGAGATGATTATATAAATCCTATTTTTGATGGATCGGTAAGTTGGAGGAGTATACAGTCAGTAGACGAAGATTCAAAATTGGCTTTTTATAGTTGGTAGCAAGGATCATACGAAAAATTCTCAAGGAGATGTGAAACTATCAGAGCAACCAGATGGGTTGGGACCGAAGTCATAGAACACCTAGTATATGATGGCACCTCAAGACTCGATAGTTTCCTACTCAGGATGGAAGAAAAGGTAGTAGAGGATCAAAGGATCTCAGTACTAGTTGTAGCCCTCCATGACACCCCTGCCAGATGGTGGTCCAATCATAAAGCCTTACTCAAATTGGGACGATGTGAAGCAAAATATCAAGTATAGGTTTGAGAATAAGGAGCATCTGGAATTAGATATGCAAATGGATTTCCAAGTTGCGTTGTTGTTCGACAGAGAATCTGATCCTAAACTACATATTGAACAGTGTGTGACATAGTGGCAAGTTGCAGAAATACCCTCTCGCTTCTGGGTTCAGGTATTTCCTCACTCCCTAGGTCCAATACCAAAAGCTTGTTTCATGAATGAAGAAACCAGAAGACAGACCAGTGACTAGTAGACACTGACAAATCATTTTTTCAAGGACTTCTCATTTACAAGTAAGTACCCTAAGCTTGAAGTAGTCCTGCAAAAGATTAAAGAATTTATTTTTTCAGATAATAATAATAAAAAATCAGACCTAGTGGTATGTGAAAAACATAGTCGATAACTTCAGACTAACCTTCAACTACCCTCAACCAAGAAGCCTATAGAATGATATAAGATTAGCATGGATTCAGAAATCCCAAATGATTTAGAGGAATTGAGAAACCTAGCCATTAAAGAGATAGAAGGGAACAACGAAATCTAGAACACCATACCCAGTCAGACTAATAGTTTCTACAATCACCCATTAAAGTTGTGCAAAGTGAATATAGGGACCATAGATCAACCTAAGATATCTATGGTGGGAGACTACTGGGATGAGAAAACTAGTCAAGAAATACAGAGCTTGTTGCGGGAAAATGAGGATTTGTTCCCAAAGAGATTTTCAGAGCTAAAGGGAATCAAAGGAGTTATGGGAGAAATGAAAATTGAATTAAAACTAGGATCAAAGCCTGTGAGGCATAGACCATACCTTCTTAACCCTAGAGTAAAATATAAGGTTAAGAAGGAGATAGACAATATGTTGGAAGCCGGACTTATTTTTGTAGTGGAAGAAGCAGAGTGGGTCAGCTCAATAGTCATTCAAAGCAAGAAAGGAACAGAGGATATCAGGGTCTGTGTAGGCTATAGAAGCCTCAATTATGCCTATGTGCATGACCCTTTCCCAACACATTTTACTGATGAGGTGCTAGAACAAGTTGTGGGGAAGGAAGCGTACTCATTCACAGATGGATTTTCAGGGTACCACCAAGTAAGGATTGCCGAAGAGGACAAATATAAGACCACATTAATAACATAATGAGGATATTTCACATACAATGTGATGCCATTTGGCTTGAATAACACCCCTACAGTTTTCTCCAGGATTGTAATAGAAACTTTTAGAGATTTCATTCACAAGTTTATAAGAGCTTATATGGATGATTGGACAATATATAGTTTGCTCAAGGAACATGTAGCATTGTTACATTTGATGTTTGACAGATGCAGATAATTGTAGATACCATTGAATCTCAGAAAGTGTATCTTCTGCGTACCACATGGAAATTTGTTGGACCACATAGTATGCCGAAAAGGAGTATTGGTAGACCTAGCCAAAGTTGTGATTATTGTGAACATGCCACCACCTACGAGTGCTAAGCAGTTACGCTCCACGCTGGGACACATAGGGTACTATCGCAAGTTCATCAGAAGATATGCAAACATTACTACACCTCTGAAAAATCTATTGAAAAAGGCAAAAATGTTCAAATGGACCCTAGAATGTGATAAAGGATTCAAGACCCTAAAGGAGAAACTCAACACAACATCGATTCTGATATTCCCAAACTGGGAAAATGAATTTCACGTCCACGTAGATTCTTCAGGTATTGCCTTAGGAGATATCTTAGCATAACCTACAAATGGATCCATGGATCATCCTATCTACTTTGCAAGCAGGAATTTTTCACAAGATGAGTGCAACTACACAACGACAGAAAGGGAGGGTTTAGCCATGATTTATGCTTTGCAGAAATTTAGACATTATTTGTTAGGTTCTCATTTCAAGTTCTTTACTGATAACTCTACATTGAAATATCTAGTTAACAAACCTGTGTTGGAAGGGGGAATTTGTAGATGGTTGCTACTATTTCAAGAATTCTCATTTGAAGTAATTATTAAGCCTGGAATATGAAACGTAGGACATGATCACATGTCTATATTAGAGTCAGGGGAAGGTGGTGGAGAAGTTGACAATCATCTCCCAGATGCAGATTTGTTTCGAGTTGAGGGCATACAAGAGTACCTGGAGGACATAGAATTCTTCTTAAGTACAGGAGTCTGCCTGGAAACATATTCCGCTACCTAGTAACGACATATGGTTGTCAGAGCAGAAAATTAGCAGTTGATCACAGGACAATTGTATAAATTGGGACTAGATAGCATCCTCAGAAGATGTGTCTTGGATCATGAAAGGAATGATATATTATGGGAGTGCCACAATGAAGTTGCGGGAAGTCATGTAGGGGGAAAGGCCACTGCACAGAAGGTTATCCAATCTAGACTTTGGTGGGTAATTCTCTTTAAGGATGCAAAGGTATATGCTATATCATGTGATGTTTGTCAAAGAGTGGGTAATCCATCATGACGAGATGAATTACCACTTCAACCAGTTCAAGCTCTACAAGAATTTGAGAAGTGGGAAATTGACTTTATTGGACTGATAAACCCCATAGCTAATCATTCAAAGGCTAGGTACATCATTACCACAAATGACTACCTTACACGTTGGGCTGAGGCAATAGTTGTTCACGACTGCTCGATCGATATTGCTTCTAGGTTCATTTTTTAGAACATTATCACTCTATTTGGATGTCCTAGGAGCCTAACCAGTGATCAGGGAGCTCATTTCATTAGTAGCACTATAGGAAATCTTACAATAGAGTTCATGATCCAACATCACAAAAGAATCCCTTACCACCCGCAAGCCAACATAATAGTAGAAGAATTCAACAAGATTCTGGAGAGAGGGTTAACAAAGGTCTATTGCGCAAATCAGGAAGATTGGGATGAAAGAGTTCCAGCAGTACTATGGGCTTACATGACAACCACAAAGAAACTCCACAAGTACACACCATTCCATCTAGTTTATGGAAAAGAGGCAGTGGTGCCTGCTGAATTCATCACTCCAAGTTTGTACATTGCACAGATCACACATATGTCGGAGTAGGAATTAGTTGCGTAGAGACTTATGGAGTTACAAGAACTCGAGGAGACCAGGTTTTTATCAGACTTCCATTAGTAAGTTGAAAAAGCAAGGAAAACATCTTGGCATGACAGGAACATTAAAACTAAAGTACTTGCGCAAGGAGAGAGGGTTCTACTCTATGACAGTTGGTACCAGAAGATTCCTGGGAAGTTGTGCATGCATTGGTTGGGACCATTTATAGTTGTGGATATCTGACCCTCAGGAGTAGTCAGACTTGCAAAAATAGATGGTATGTTGCGGCCAGGATGGGTGAATGGCACTCACCTAAAACCCGATATGTCTCAGAACTGAGCTAAAAGGATTATCGCTCTAGTCAGAAAGAGCATGAATAATAGTTATATTTGAGTTTTCCACAATTTTTGTAAATTCAGATAATAAAGTCGATGTGTGTAGTGTTGCATTGCGCCGTGACACGTAGTTCATTTTTCTTTTTAAGTGTTATTTGATGAAAAACTTCTTACTCAGTAGCGTAGGATCAAAGAAGGCAAGAACTCATTTATAACAATCATTAATATGACGGGGACCCCTTTGTGGTCAGAGGGAGAACGAATCTGAATGCAATCTAAGTCCATGTGCCACACGCAACCAATCCAATCACAATCTTTATTTCTATTACAGTACCTCATCTGAATTCAGTTAAGCCATAAAGTCATGATACGCGAAGATGCCATTGGTATTCGTGTCGTGATTCCCACCTATCAAATGGAAAGGTCTGAAATCGGCCACATCCCTGTCCAACTTGCACAGTAAATGCCAGAATCGCCCAATAGGATTTACCCCGTTAACCCGTCCTGTTGGAAAACTTAGATCCAATTTGTGTCCATAGGGTCTTGATGAAAAATAGTTATTGTTGGACTTGCCAGCTAAGCCCGAGTATAAGGCTCTAAGAACTCGTCGTAGAATGCATTGTTTTCAAGAATTTAGCAATTTCTGAACTCTCAAGAGTGATCAATCCTGTGCAGTTGTGAAACTCGTAGTTGTGATCCCCAATCCTTAGTTCACCACAAAATTTGTTGATAACTCAGAGATCACAATGCTGAGAGATACATGAAGCCAAAGCGCCATGTCCAATGACGCAGTACCAGACGAGCCCTGGTACCCCCGATTCAAGGTCATAGGTGATCTAAAGGGGAAGGTAGAGAACATCAAGCTCCTTGACCTCAACTTAACAGACCAAGTCTTCTTCCCCAAGATGAACATAGACATATTATGGACTATCGCTCCAGACGATTTGGGAGGCATGCAGTTCATTCCCAAGCCTGAATTCATCAACATATTCAACTCAACCATCATGAACCTTAGAGACTTTCCAGTGTTCAGTACCACTGGTGAAGTTGCGCGGTGCACCAAGTTCCTGATCAGCAGGGTGCACGACAGAAGTCTCTGGCTGGATAGGTGGTATCCAATCCACAGTGAGGACATACGTCATCTCACTGGACTTTCCCTCGAAGACAAGGATGTGTCGAAGGGATTCCAAGGTCCTAGAAAGAATGGAAAAAAAAAGGAGAGCCCGGCCTCTATGAAAGGTTCCACACACAGAGGGGGGGTGCACAGCCAAAATTGACCCCATACATTAGAGACAGTCAAGACAGGCTATTACATCATAGCTAGAAAGGTTATGAGGTCATACTACAAGGGAGAATGCACACTGGATGTGTTGGCCCTTGACCAAGTTTTGAGGAAAAATTGGTCATGTTTGACCATTTTTGGGACTTCGACAGGCTGGCCGAAGGAAAAGCTCCCAGGCGAAGCGGAGATCGTGGGCTCTCACCCATTTTGTCAGATTTTTGGGATTTTAGGGTTTATGTGATGGGTATGGGATGTCGGCCCATGGGTTTACCCATGCTTAGGCCCATTTTTGTAATGTATAAATAAGTAGCTAGGTGATGTAAGTAAAGGTGTTAGTTGGTTACTAGCCATTGATTAGCTTAGTGCTTGGCTATTTGGCTTTGTGCACGGATGAGTTAAGACTTGCAAATCTAAGTGCAAGTGTTTTGTAAGTGATTTGTGCACATATGGTGTAAGGCTTGGTGCATTGATATAATTTGGGGAAGGATTATCTAGCGAGGTGCACGCAGATCTCCTGTCCTTTGTGGAGTTGGATTTGTGGCTTGGTGCATTTAAGAAGATTGGAAGAAGCTAATAAAGAAGAAGAAGAGTTGGTGGAAATAGCCCACACTGGGGTGAACCACGTATATCCTGTGTTATTGTGATTTGTGTTATGTGTTCATGATGGTTATGTTTATATTTTTCTACTTTATTGTTCTAGATGTATGATAGGTAGATCCATTGATGCTTAGTGCTTGATATATGAATAAATGCTAGATATTATCTGATGCTATGTGTTGAATTCTTAAATGTGTTTAATATTGATTACTACTGCGTTGATCTACAATTAGGTTTAATCTATGATGTGAATACGAATCATAATTGAATTCATACTATTATATAAGTTCTCTGTTGAAGTGTGTAATCATAGATCTGTGTCCCAGCTAGGTTGTAGACACTTGAGTCCTGCAACTCCCCCTGCCTATACCTCGGGTGAGACTTCATTTGCTTCACAGGTGTTGCTGAAACGGATGGTAGTTAGGGTTTTTTTGGTGCATTGTTGAAGCGTTGAACCTTGGGTATGCCCCTATGCCAACAAATGGTTCGTTTGCCAGGACATGAAACTATGATTGTTGGGAACTGAAGAAAATAAAAAGCATTGTGCGTAGATCTATTGTTGTAGTGCACAATATTCTACTTGACTTGTGAAGCTCTGTACTAAGAGAAAGAAACCCAATCTGAAGAAAAGAGGTAAGTTCTTAAAAATATGTGCTCTGGTAAAGGTAAGATAAGTGGAAATTCTTGCTTCAGAAGTATGGATCTAGGTATGCTTGACAGATTTTGTCCTAGTCTGAAAACTAGGGCACAAATAGAAGGAAGCAGATTTGATCTGAATATATTTGATAGAAATGGTGAAATATATGTTATTCCTATGCATAGAAAGAATTTTTGGACTGACAAGTGGATGAAAGAATCTAGAAAGAATGTTTGCAGATTGCAGGTCCATCACTGTGATCCCACTGCATAGTACAGAAAAGCTTGGGGATCGTTTAAGAGAAAGAGAGGATTGACATTGTGTTATAATTACAGAAGATCGAGGCATCTTGCTAAGGAATTCCCTAGTACAGGTCATATTTGTATTTGTTGTAAATATGTTGGTCATGAGGTTTTAGATTGCCCCATAATGATTGCTAAAGTTGAAAACATGAACCTGAGATAAGAAAACTATGAAGAAGGTCAAGAAACTAAGGATAGGTTAGAGAATGATAAAGAATATGAGACTATGTTATTACAGCTGAGAGAAACATCGAATGATCACAGAGACATCAGTTTACCAGAGATCTTAAAATAAAGCAGTGCATAGAAACAAGAATAGGAGAATTCGACATAGACTGTGTTCTAGATGAGGAAACACAGGTGAATATCATGCCAAAAATCACTTGGAAAATTTTGGGAAAGCCTGGTATGATTCCTTCATTGGGAAGGATAGGATTGTTTAAAGGAAGGATGATAACCCTATGTGGAAGAGATACTAATGTACCTATGATTGCCCATGGAACATCGACCGAAGAAAAATTCAAAGTCGTTAAATTTGTTGAGAACAATGCCCCTTTTGCATTTTTGTTAGGAAAGACTTGGATTGAAAAAGATCAGATCTAGAGGAAAGCAGAGGAAGAAGCTACAGAACATAAAAATAAATAATTAAGGGATGGATTCATATTGATTAAGGCATTTCAACCCGTTGAAGGAATCCATTACGATGTTTCTTATTTAATTTTTCAAATGCCACACCGAGACCACTTTTGCAAACTATGATATTCGAGCTAGCAGATTTTATTACCTTGAGTTTCCATTCACCTACCCAAGCTATTTGATTACGAGCGTGTATGTTGGGTGGCCTTAGTGCAATCGAGAGAAATCCATAGAAGAGATCTTGATCAACCTTATGGATGAGAAATTTATGTCCATAGGTATACAAGCATCGTCAACGGGCAGGTTGCAAGCATCCCCCTTAACTGGATGTCAATTTGTGCCATCTCGAACCATGAAAGAGAAGAGAAGCAAGCACCAACGCGATGATCTAGAAAATTCAAAGCAGATCTCATCGGTCTTGGTTGACTATATCCTGCCCTTGGCTAGCACGATTAGTCGTGACAACGTCCCAAGGGATTTTGACACACTCATCATTGTGTACCTTCTGAAAGGGATACGTGTAGTAGGACCGTAGTTGGGACTGATACCAACTCTAAATATAATTGATTTCAACCTCGACGACAGAAATAATTATGCAATGCTCACACTGCATCTCCACCTAACGAATATTACTGGGAAGAATCCCAAGATATTTCCCAAGTCGTGGATCAAGGATATTGCAAGATCGACGATCTTGAACGTCATGAAGATCCTGCACTTCGACAGACATCAGGAGGTTAACGCGTGCGTTAAAATCCTCCCGTCATGCTACCATGGCAGGTATCTTTGGTTGGATAGGCGCATCACTGTGGATTTGGCACTGATCCACGTGATCACCAGATTAAGCATGCAGGGACCAAACCCTCAGAAATTCTACCCAGGGAAGACGTTAGATCTCTCTTTGGCACAGCACATCAAGGAGGCATATCGTGATGTGGAGAAAGGGAAGCGAGGCTACAAGGTAGCCTCCATCCAGTATGGCATAGTTCGCCTAGCTTGTCAGCTGATAGCAGACAAGCTCGTCAGAAAGAACCGCCCTAGGCAAGTAACAGGATTCATAGTCGACCTTGTAGGGAAGTGCATCGAAGGGATGAAAATGAACTAGACAAGCTACCTCATCAACGAGTTGGAGAAGGACTGCCACGAAGCATAGGACCAAGTCTAAGAGTTCCACTTTAGTTGGTTGTTGATCTTAATAGCATTTGTTGCTTGGGAGATTCTAGAGGGAGCGACATTCTCAGAAGTGGATCCATCAGAACCACTGGCCACGAGGTTCACCACATTATGGTATACAAGTGACATGGCGAAGCAATGGAAATCAAATGTGGTGTTCCACACTTATTACTTACAACTCAAACGCACCATTGAATCATTCCCCCAAATGACCCCGAACACCTTGCATACATACAGGCTGCTAGAGAATTTCCACGCAGAAAGACACTTCATTTACATCACTGTGCGTAGGGACGAAAGCAAGGAGGAGTTGCAGTCCTATTACAAATTGATTGATGAAGACGTGGAGGAAATAACCAAGGAATGGACACCGAATTCCTTATACCAGTCGAGTAGATAGAGCTTTCCGACCTCGACATAATCGGAAGCCCTTTGGTCACTCAGACCGAGTATGATGAACCAAGCAGCACAAAGAAAAAGAAGGAAAAGGAGGAAGTGCAGGACATAGACATTGAGGAAAAGAACAACGCATCGGAGGAAAATGTGTCTGAATCACCTGCAAGAGGAGGAGGCAATGAATTAAACCAAGAGGAGGAAGGGGAAGAAGAGAATCAAGAAGAGGGAAAAGTAAAACTGCCAAAGGACCCCCTTATAGAGGCTGAGACGTCAAAGAAAAGGAAGGGTTCTACACAGAAACCCTCTGCGTGGAAGAAATTTCGAGCCACTAAGACTCAGTCACAGAACGTGCTCATAGTGGATGATATATAACTTATCATCACAGCTGTAGAAGATGCTTCAGAGGATATCCTATAGAGACATGAATCTAAACAAAAACATGGTATGACAGGATTGAGAAAGAACTGAAAGACATCCAGCAAGCTATCCAGTCGAGCCATTGGGGGATGAGCCTACCCAACTACGCAGATTAGAAGATGTGATAGAGACCCGATTTCATCGAGTCTAGGAAGAGAAGGAGCATGCCACAAAGGCCTTGAAGCAATAAAAGGAGGAGGCCTTAGAGCAACTTCAGGTTACGCAGCAAGAGACAGAGGACCTTTGAGTGAAGTTCGAAGCAGACAAAGAGAAAATCCAAAAAGAGAAAGACTAGTTTCTTGTAGAGAAGACTGTGGTCAGAGAGGCAGTGACTAGAGAACTTTGCACTGTGTCGGGCTTGGAATAGATGGAAGAAGAGGCAGCCAAGAGCCAAGTGGGGAAGCTCGTTGAGGCCATTCAGCAGCTTCAAGCACGAGTAGCAAAGTTATAACTTCAAGAAGCATTGAGCACTCTGCAAGAAGTGAGAGATCAGAGGGAAGAAACTACCAAGAGCGCAGTAGAAAATATCAGGGTGTTGGCCTCAGAATGTAAGGAAATAAGTGCTCGAAGTGTGTAGACCTATGAGCGCCTTGTAGAAGACTCAGAGATGAGGGAATTGGAGGCACAACTCCGGGAGGAGAAGCAACAGGCATTGACTATGCAAGCACAGTTGAAGATACTTACTGCGGTGGAAAAGATGAAGAGGTCACAGGAGAAATGCACAGTTCAGCAGCAGGTCACTTCCATCCAGATTCGAGTGATGTAGGTGACCTGAAGACTCCAGCTAGTGCAAGAAGAAGCCTACACACTTTTTGAAGAGATTGAGGGACATGGCGCATAACTGGAATAGGTGATCGCAATAGTGGAACAATGCCTGGAAGGTCCTATCACTAAACAACTCATTCAGGAGTTCGTCGAGTAGGAGGCTTTGGCGAAGCAGCGAGTTGAGGTAGCTCAAGCTAAGCTCGAGTCCTTCGAGGCACTGTTGCCCAGATTAGAGTGACCCGGGATGAGTCACAAGTGAGTGTTGGGGGCTTGTTGGCCCTTGACCAAGTTTTGAGGAAACACTGGTCATGTTTGACCATTTTTGGGACTTCGACAGGCTGGCCGAAGACGGAGCTCCTAGGCGAAGCAGAGATCGTGGGATCTCTCTCATTTTGCTTGCTTTTTGGGATTTTAGGGTTTATTTAATGGGTATGGGATGTCACCCCATGGGTTTACCCATGCTTAGTCCCCTTTTTGTAATGTATAAATAAGTAGCTAGGTGATGTAAGTAAAGGCGTTAGTTGGTTACTAGTCATTGATCGGCTTAGTGCTTGGCTAGTTGGCTTTGTGCATGAATGAGTTAAGACTTGCAGAGCTAACTGAAAGTGTTTTGTAAGTTCTTGTATGAAGACGGTGTAAGGCTTGGTGTCTTGATCTAATTCAGAGAAGGAGGATCTGGCGAGGTGCGTGTAGATCTCCTGTCCTTTGCGGAGTTGGATCTATGGCTTGGTGCATGTAAGAAGATTGGAAGAAGCTAATAAAGAAGAAGAAGAGTTGGTGGACGTTGCCCCACACTGGGGTGAACCATGTATATCCTTTGTTATTGTGCTTTTTTCTATGTGTTCATGATGGTTATGTTTATATTTTCTTAGTGTACTATTATGGATGTATGATAGGTAGATCCATTGATTCTTAGTGCTTGATATATGAATAAATTCTAGATCTGCTCTGATGTTATGTGTTGAATTCTTAGATATGTTTAATATTGATTACTATTGCACTGATGTACAATTAGGGTTAATTTGTGATGTGAATAAGAATCATAACTGAATGCATACTATTGGCTAAGTGCTCTGTTGAAGTGTGTAATCACATATCTGTGTCCCAACTAGGTTGTAGACACCTGAGTCCTGCAACCCCCCCTGCCTCTACCTTGGGTGAGACTTCATCTACTTCGCAGGTGTTGCCGAAAGTGCTGGTATTTAGGGTTTTTTTGGTGCATTGTTGAAGTGTTGAACCCTGGGTCTACCCCTGTTCCAACAAAATGCATTATCAGTGGCCGACTTTTACTCCAATGGCACTATGTTCAATTGGTGAAATTACCTATTGGAGGAACTGCTCATGGCTTGTGAGGAAGCCCAGGAGAAGGGAGAAACCTTCACATACGACTACCTATTGGTGGCATTTGCGATGTTCAAGTGGACACTACCCATTAGAATATCGTTCACGCTAGCAGACAAGGGGCGCATGGAAAATATGTTTGAGCCATGGCACTCCAGGGAAGACTCGGAGAAATAATCCTTCAACAACTCAGCATTCTCCAAGTGGTACAACAGAACGATCAATGCAACGTAGAGGTTGCGCATTCCGCAAAAGCTCCTCAACTGCAACATGAGGAACATTGCTTTCAACATGGACTAGAATCATGCATTTGTATGGTTGAGGCATGTTAACAGGGAATACTTCTATTCAAGGATGTTTTCATTCTACCTAGACGAGGAGGCCTTCGAAAAAGAAGTAATGTTGTGGTCGAGAGTTAAACGTAACCCGCGCAAGTCATGGATGCACTATATCTTTCCTACAGAACTACTGAAGAAGAAATTCAAAGAAGCAGGGGTAGGATCAAGCGAAGGACCAAAGGCCCAGAAGAAGGAAGCTCATGCACAGTCAGAATTTGAGGAGGAAGACATTACAACCCTTGGAGCACAAGAAAATTACGTTGTCGGTCTTCCCACAACTTCTAGATAAAGCCATGTTGACAGGTAAGGATGTCAACAAGATCCTAAGTGCTTCATTCATCGAAGAACCAGTGGTGAAGAAGCTCAGAACTGGGGTCATACAAAGTAAAGTCTTAAACCCCCAACCCATTTCATCTATTGTCCCCTGCACTCGCTCAGCGGTCAGAGAAACCCTCGTCATCCATATTTAGGATGACCCTGAGCCTGACACCCTTCCATCCACCATCATCACCGAACACCCTCCATCACCACCACAACCCCATTCGCCACCCCCAGAAACCACCAGTCCACCCTATGTTATCCACAATTTTGGTCATCGTGATGATGTTATGATGATGGAAAATCAAGCTCTTCACTAAGAACACTTTCCTGAGAAAAGTTACATTTGTCTGCTTCCAGAAATCATACTTTTAAGGGAGGTTCGCAGGTTGCCTATATATTTGCCTGCGAGAATACATGATTCTCACAGGCTGCATTAAGCTAGGGTGCGATAAGTTTGCACTGTACCTAACTATCAAGGTGCGAACATCTTCCAAAGAAAGGAAAAAGATAAAATCTCGAACCTTCTAGAAGGGAATCTTCTAGAAGGATGAGTTGGCATTCGAATGGTTGTCAAATACTGGTTTTCCTGATATCTTGGGATCATTCCTATCCAAGTAACTAATCTATCCTCTCCTATATATTGAGGGGAATGTTCATGGGAAAGGTTAGAAGAAAACTAGCAAGAGATTGATTGGAGAATTTGTGGAAGATTGTA
>JASDQU010169660.1:0-11688 GCA_032191745.1 Picea mariana | reverse complement strand
AATGAAACTCATGTGTGTATGACTCTGACCCAAATAATGCAAGAATGGAAATGAAAAATAACACTTTCCGTTCAATGAAACCTATATATGGGAAAGAGAGAAGTTTTCTAAATCAACCACGAATTACAAGCAAAATTTCCTTTTTTCCAATGTCAATACAAACAATCATTCATCAAATGACAATGTACTATGTTTTCTTTTTCAAAGCTTCAACAATTCCTAAAATTTGATTTTCAATGTTTTGCAAATGACAAAACAATTTGATGGAAGAAAACAATTGTGTTCACTTTCCAAAAAGAACTTGCACTATATGAACGAGAGAGCAGAAAATCAAATCACAAAGAATCAAGCAATAACAACCCAATCAACTCTTTCAACGAAAGCAAGAACAAAGAACAAACCAAAAAGTCTTCTCAATGCAAACGAAAATGTCCTTTCGAACCAACAAGAAAATGAGAAACACCAAACACTTAACTCTCAACCAATCACTGGTTCTCAGCCAATCAGACACACTCAACTCCAGAAGACAAAGAGAATGAAAATTTCCAATAAGAGCCAAGAAATGAAAGTCAAGCTACAAAGGCAAGAAAAACCTTGAAACCCTAAATCTGTTTGAGCATGCAAACAAAAGAAAGAAATGTATAAATCAAAGATCCAATAAGCTCATGAGATGTATTTCAACTGATCTGGGCAGTTAGAAAGAAAAAAACTCAATTTCAAAAATTTTGAAAAGACTGTTCGCAGGTGAGCTGTATAACACAGTGCGAGAATTGATGATTCTCGCAGTCTACCTTTGATGAAGGTGCGAACACCTCGCACTGAACCCTATGAGCAAGGTGCGAACCTGACTAGTTCTCGCAGGCTGCAGTTAAACACAGTGTGAGAACTTCTGAAGATGACAAAATTTTTGAAAGAGAAAGCAAAAATGACAAAAGCTTCTGGACCCAGTAAGTCTATCAGGATATCCTGAAGACTCAGAGACAGACAAGACAGGAGAAAAAATAAGCAAGAGCAAATGGCCACAGAAAAACTCAAAAAACCATAAAGAAAAAGGGAATGTTCCCCAGTGGAGTCGCCAATTTTATTTCAGGATAAATTCATAAGTGTGGACACAAACTGATCTCCCTAGATCCACCTGGATCTAGAACAAAATAGGACAGAATAATACTATTTCCCTAGATCTAAACTATTGAATGAACTAAGAGACAAGGATCATGAACATACCTTATGAACGCTTCCTTAGGTCTCTGTTGTTCCAAGATTCGCTTCAACCCTCTTGTCCCATTCAGATCACAATAGTACAAACCAATCGAAGTGAAAGCAAATCAATATATTCAATAGCTAATCTATACATATGATCAAGGAGTTATGTAATAAAGTGACATCATCTTTATGGGAAAGGGACATATTACTGTATTAAATTGATAGAAAGTGAAACTTACAACCTGAGCCTTGATGTTGTAGATCTCCTTTCGATGGCTCCTAGCTCCGACACACACACTTGCTCATGCATGAAGAAAATCAACCACTTTTGATGACCTTGCTGGTGTCTCTAGCTGTTGTAACATCAGTCCTTCATACAATCTTCCACTAATTCTCCAATCAATCTCTTGCTAGTTTGCTTCTAAACTTTTCCATGATCCTTCTCCTCAATATATAGGAGAGAATAGATTAGTTACTTGGATAGGAATGATCCCAAGATATTAGGAAAACCAGTATTTGACAACCATTCGAATGCCAACTCATCCATCTAGAAGATTCCCTTCTAGAAGGTTCGAGATTTTATCTTTTTCCTTCCTTTAGAAGATGTTCGCGCCCTGATAGTTAGGTACAGTACGAACTTCTCGCACTCCAGCTTAATCTAGCCTGCGAGAATCATGCATTCTCGCATGCAAATATATATGTAGCCTACGAACTTCCCTTAAAAGTGTGATTTCTGGAAGCAGACAAATGTAACTTTTCTCAGGAAAGTGTTCTTAGTGAAGAGATTGATTTTCCATCATTATAGCATCATCACGATGACCAAAATTGTGGATAACATGGAGGCCCAACTAGAAGGGACTTAGTTTTTTGGTTCCGAGACGTTGCCGAAATGGAATTTTGTCACTTATGCACTTTTGTTGATCATTTTTAATAGAAATACTATTTTTTCTTCCAATTGATATCTTGCAAATATTTGAATTATTATTCCATGGGCGTATTTTTTATGAATGTTAATGGATTATGTTATTGTATGTGCTAAAATTATATACTATCGCCATATGTTTGTGTATCTTGGTTGTTGAGGACAAGTTGCAGGTATAAATCTTTGAGTTGTGTGCTCAATGATGGTCTTCATCGAACGTCTGGACGGGGTAGGCTCTTTATCTTGTCTTGTTAGAATTTTCATTTATATAGAATACTTGGGATCATAGTTGATTTTCGCATTCATTCCGTCTGTTGTGGTTTACCCCATACCATAAAGTGATTTTCCTCGTAACAATCGTACTACCCCAGAATGGTCGCTTCAACAGGTAAGTACCTTGAAATAATATCTAAAGATTTTTTTAGAATTGATGAAAGATGAAATGACATTGAATGCATTGAGTGGAATCATTGATCGTTGTGCACAAGAAAGGGAAGTTCCTACCATGCATAGGGTAGTGAATCAAGTACTATGTAAAAAGAGGAAAAGTGGGGAGTTGAGACTAAATGTGTAGATTGGGGAATATGACATGGACAATGTCATTTTAGAATTGGGTTTTGATGTAAATGTTTTACCAAAGAAAATATGGGAAATGATGGGAAGACCTCTATTAATTTGGTCTCATGTCTAGTAAAGATTGGCGAACCAACATAATATAGTACCAATTGGTTGATTGTTAGGGGTACCTGTGAATATAGATGGGGTGCGCAGTATAACATATTTCAAATTCATTGAGATCATGGATGATAGTAATCCATATCTAGCGCTAATGGGACTTGAATGTGCCTTTGGAAATCAATCAATTATTAACATGAAGAAAAGGGAAATGATATTCAAAGTAGGAGACTTGAAGGTTACTGCACTGTTGGATCCAATAGAAGGAAAGAGGTATATCTAACCAGCTAAAGAGAATGAAATTGATAACCTGTATAACATGACTACATGAATGGATGACTACGTTAATCTGACTGTAGATGGTGTACTAGGTTGGAGAAGCATTATCTCATGTGTGTCAAATTCCGAGGAAGGTTTGGAACACTGTCAACAAAGGATGCATGAAGTATCAACTAGATGATGTGCACACATTACTCGATCATTATGTTGGATTGGAATGAAGTTATGTGACCCACCTAAGTATGATGGTTTGACCGACATAAGCTCTTTTGTAAAGGTTTTCGATTTGCAGATACCCAAACAACAAAGATTGTTTGCATTAGGAGTTGCCTTGAAGGCCAATCTAGCCAGATGGTGGGATTCACATAAACAAGGAGTAGAATACTAGCAACAGTGTAAAATATTAATGTAAGTTAGATTTGGTACTAAGGTTGAGTACATTACACAGAAGTATGGAGGATTCGGTGACCCGACAGATCATATTGCACAATGTACAAGGATATGGAGTTCGATAACATAGAGGGAATGGATGCATAGGTTCATACATACTTTGTATACGATCCCCAAGAATTGGTACATCGAACTATAAATGCACAGATAAACAACGAACTGGGACAATCTAACTCAAAGGTTTAAGAGAACATTTACTTTTGAAAACGAATCGCCATTAGTAGATGCAGCTTTGCAGACCATTAGAAACAATATTTTTTCAGTAGAAGTGTCGATGGATGTAGTACCTGTGTGTATTGCACATAGAGATTCTATGACAATTCATGAAATAATGGAATGTTATAATGTTGGTGAAGAAGATCAGGACGAGGAAGATCCAAGAAATATACAAATACTTGAAACTGGGCGGCACCGCGCAGTAGAAGGTCCAAAGCTTGTATCTATTTCATATGCACAACCATTAAGGAATGTAAGGTGAATATTGGGACAAAAACGAATCCAAAGTTTGTGCATATAGGTGACTACTAGAATGATGAAACCGTGGAAAAGATTGCAGACTTACTGCGCAAGTATAAGGATGTACTCCCAACCACGTTTTCAAAAATGAAAGGGATAGCTGACGAGTTAGGAGAAATGTATATCCATTTGAAACCAGATGTTAATCCAGTAAGACAAAGACCCTATAGATTGAACCCGAAGTATAAAGAGAAGGTAAAGGAATAGATAGAACTAATGTTAGAAGAAGGAATCATTGAACCAGTAGTAGAATCAAAATGGATAATTCCAATGGTAGTACAAGATAAGAAAACATGGGAAATAATAATTTGTGTAGAACTAAGAAAGATAAATTATGCATGTACATGATTGATTTTCGACACCTTTTGCAAATGAAGTGCTAGATAATGTAGGGGGAAAGAGGCCTACTCTTTCATGGATGGATTGTCAAGATATCACTAGATAAAGATTGTGCGGGAATAAAGACATAAGAATACCTTTGTGACAGAGTGGGGAAGCTACCAGTACATAGTGATTGCTTTTGGGCTGAAGAATGCACCTGCAATTTTCTCAAGAGTAGTTTTCACAACCTTTAAGGAATTTATTCATAAATTCCTTGAAGTTTATTCAGATGATTGGACATTTTTTAGTATAGTAAAATATTACATAGAAGTATTGAGATTAATGTTGGATAGGTGTAGAAAATGTCATATTTCATTGAATTTGAAAAAGTATATTTTATGTGCACCTTTTGGAATTTTGTTGGGGCATGTGGTATGTAAGAAGGGCTTACTAGTGGATCTTGCCAAGATTGCAGTGATTCTGGACTTATCACCACCTACATCATTATGACAATTAAGAGCAACATTGGGCCACATGGGATACTATAGGAAGTTCATTAAAGGATATGCACAGATTAAAACACCCATGGGGAAGTTGTTAAATAAAGAAGCTAAATTCCAGTGGAATGAGGATTCCTAGAAAGGTTTAGGCATATTGAAGAAGAAGTTAGTGACTGTGCCAATTTTGATATTCCCATATTGGAAGAAGGAATTTCATGTTCATGTGGATGCATCATTGATAACTTTGGGCATAGTATTATCTCATCCACGAGAAGGAGAGTTAGACCACCCAATTGCATTTGCATGCAGGAAGCTATCAACAACAGAAAATAACTAAACTACAATAGAACAAGAAGGGTTGGAAATGGTGTATGAACTGTAGAAGTTTAGACACTATTTATTGGTCTCTCATTTCAAGATGTATACAAACCAATGTGCTCTAAGATACTTAGTGAACAAGCAAGTGTTGTAGGGGAGAATTTGCATATGCTTACTTTTATTCCAATAATATGACTTTGAAGTCATCGTTAAGCAAGGAAAATTGAATACAGGACCAGATCATTTACCATGCATTCTACCAGGAGAAGATGCAAGGAACCTAGATGATAGTTTACCGGATGCACATTTATTTGTATTTCAAATGGTGAACGATTACTTCATAGACATTGTGCAATTATTAAATACAAGAATGGCTCCATTGGACATGACGATTGCACAAAATAAACAGTCAGTGGTTAAGGAAACAGACTATCAACTAATTGCAGGAAAATTATATAAGTTATGTGCAGATGGGATATTAAGACGATGTGTGTTAGAGCATGAAAGGCCAATGATACTATCAAAATCACACAAAGGTATTGCAGGAGGAAAATACCTAGGTAAAGAAACAACGCAAAACATTTTGTGTGTAGAGCATTGGTGGCCCACACTTCACAAGAATGCTAAAGAATATTTACAGGCATGTGATGTTTTCCAAAGGGTTGGAAATCCATCTAGAAGGGATGAGATTACCATGCATCCTCATGTTACACTACATGATTTTGATAAATGGGAAATAGACTTCATTGGATAGATCAATCCACTAGCCAAGAGATCGAGAGCGAGGTATATAACCATTGTGACAGAGTGTTTGACCAAATGGGCAGAAGCAACACTAGTAACAAACTCTGGTGTAGAGATTGTTGTGCAATTTATTTTTGAGAAGGTTGTTATAAGATTTAGTTGCCTGGGAATTTTACTGAGTGATAAACAAATGCACTTCCTGAATAACATGATTGCAACATTGAATAAGGAGTTTCAAATTCATCATAAGAGGAGCACGTCATATCACCCTCAGGAAAATGGGACAATATATTCCTTCAATAAATTTGTAGAGAATTCTCTGACAAATATCTACAACATAGAAAGGGATGATTGGAACTTGAGGATCCTTGCAGTATTATGGGCATATAGAACTAAAAGTAAAAAGTTGACAGGACAGACACATTTTAGGTTGGTATATCGAAAATAAGTAGTAATGCCAATGGAATTTAATGTTCCAAGCTTGTGCGTTGCAACGATTGATAATCTTTAGAACTATGGCATAGTATAGGAAACATTGTCACAGTTGTCACAACTTGAGGAAGACCGATTTTTTGCAGGATTCCATCAACAAGCCAGGAAGGAAAGAGAAAAATCATGGCATGATAAACATATTAAACATAAAAAAATTCAAGTGGGTGACTTAGTGTTGATATACGAAAGCAAGTTCACGTCGCACCCAAGGAAGTTTATGATGAATTGGTTGGGTCCATATGTGATAAAGTATGCAACAAAAACCGGTGTTGTGCAGTTAAAAATGTTGAATGGTGAAGTCTAGGGAGGATTGGTGAATGGGAGTCGGAAGAAACATTATAGGGACAGATGACCATCGACGCACTAGTCGGACCTACGTAGGAAACTATGTACCATAGTAGTGTATTATAGTAAGGAAAATAAAAATAAATGAAAAAGGGGAAAAAGAAAAAGAAAAATAAACATAAAGTAGAAGTGTTCGTCAAGGGTCAAGAAGAAGACCAATACAACAAGGAGGTTTTTGAAAATTCAAGGAGAATTTGAAAAAGGCCTAAGTGGCTTGGGACAAGCCACAACTGAGTGTTGGGGGCCTGTTGGACAAGAATTTTTGGATGAGAATAACTAAGTGTTGGGAACCATGTCATAGCAGGGGAAAAAGTAAAAGGAAAAACTAGTGTGCATGGAAAGGACACACATTTTAGTGCAAAGTAGGGAAAAGAAGCAGTTCAACACAAAAGCAAGGAAAAGTAGCAAATTGACACTAAAGCAGGAAAAACGATTATAACACGTTAGGGTTTTTGGGATAAGTTGTTACTAGGGTTTTTATCCCTAATTCTATGTATAAATATGTAAATGGTTGGGGAATATCAGGTTGGATGCTAGGAAGAGATTAGGCCAAGAGTAAAAGAGTAGGTTGTTCATGATTGATGAAGAGAGTTTTTGCAGAGATAGGATTTCACTGCAGAGTGGCTAGACAGGTTTTGGGTTTACAATATGGTGTATATTTTGTAAGTGCATTCTGTAGGCATGAGATGATTATTGCACAAATACAATATAAGAAGCTAGTCGTTGTGGATGTAGCCCAAGGATTGGGTGAACCATGTTAAAATCCCATGTTTCCTGTGTCTGTTGTTGTGATTATTTATGGATGTTATGTTTATGCATGATTAATATATATATGTTTAACATATGATTGATGCACAATAATAATGAATGATTTAGTGGCTTGGTTATGTCGTGATCTATATTACATTGTTTCTCAGAATCTACACACTAGGGTTTAGGGTACTGAATGAATCTTGGATGGGTTAAGGTTGCACCACTGTTCTCGTAAAAGTAATGACTATTAGTTAATGGAAGTTGTGCATAGGGTTTGTTGGCTAATAAGAGTATGTTAAATAAGGATAATTCCCATGTAGTAGTATGAAAGCAATAAATGTAAGAAGGCTTGCTAGAAGGTTCTTCCTACTAGAAAGTTTCTTCTTTAGAACATTCCTAGGAGGTAGATAGTACTAATAAGGAAGTAGAGGCAATGTAATGAGATTTTTTGTGAAGTTTATTGTAGGTTGCCCCCTCAAATAGGTAAGTGAACATTAGTTCCATGAATAAAGGTGTAACCCTTTTTATTTGAGTAAAATCTAATACTGGAGTGCCAATAAATTTTATTATTTCTATCCATTACTTAGTAAATTCTTAATTTTTTTTAACAGAGAATTTGTTATACTTGATCACTTTCGCATCTCTTGTACAAAAACTATAATTGTTCACAATACAAAATCAAGTATATAGTTAGGAAAATATCTAGTGTTTTTATGACTATCTCTTGCATTCATTGCAATGTTTCTAAGTTTATTCTTTGATGCAACCCCATTATGGTTGTATGAAGTGCAATGAAATAGGGTTATAGGAAGGAACGGGAGATTGTTTCTCAATTATTGCAATTTTAACTTACGAGGTACTTTGTTGATGCTCCATAATTATTGTGAGGTAGACTTTTCTCATCAACCTCTTCTTGCATTTATATTTAGGTTTCTAAGTTCAAGGTGATAATGAGCTTCAATTAAGGCACATGATGGAAAATATGTGAGTTCTTGAGGTAACACTTGGTAATACAGGAATTCATAACCATGTAAATCGTTTCATCTTTCCTTCTTGTGTACTCATAAAGCCCTTGTGATCCATGTAACCATCTTAGACCATTATATTTATATTTCGTAGCTTTTAATGCATCATGATAATTGTAAGATATAGTCTATAAAAATGTATTTTCCACATCTATATGTCTAGCCATTATCTAATTTGAACTTTAAAGTACAAAATCATACAAAATACATTTTTAATATTTACATTGTAAAGTTACTTATTTAGACTAGTTAGTGAAACTCAACAAAGTCAATGTAACCACAATTAACACTTTATACATAATCGGATCTAAAAGGTTAGAACTTAACTTATACAAGACTTGAGACCATTGATCGTGTGGATTTTGAAGGTAAAAATGTCTTAAACCTTATTTTGGAACTTATCTAACCCTAAATCTTCTTATACGTGCCAAAAGCCAATGTAAGAAAAAGCTTGTGCCACGCTCTCCAAAAGGTGTGGATGGTTTGTCAACCTTATCAATGGAAGCCAATCTTGATAGGAAGAAATTGTGAAATTAGACCCGATGATGGAAATGGAAGAATCATTTGGTTGGGTGGCACAAACATTACCTGAATGCCACCCTATTTAAACATGAGATTTATGAGTCAAGGAACGTCATCCAGCTCGCTTCTATGGGCCGAGGAAGAGAGGATTGTCTTTAATTGGAAATCGCACAATGGCAAAAAATGAAGGAAGTGGTCCAGAAAAAGGAGGAAAGCGTGCGAATCATTGAAGAACTCAGAGACAAGGAACTCTCGTGCGAGCCTGACCATATGGCTAGAGTTTGATATTAGAATTTAATTGGATAAGAAATGGTGTTGAAAATAAGTGGAATAAGTTTTAAAGTTTATGTTTTTATCATTTTTATAATTATTGTAACTATAAAATTGTATTATTAAATATATAAATAGATTTAATACCAAAACAAATGACGTTAACATTTAAATTATATATATTTAATAAAAAAAAATATCTTATTCCTCCACAAAACACAACATAAACACAAAATATATCATTATATATTAAAACATTAAAATTAACCAATATGGAATTTTGAATATGGATCCACACTTTTCTTTTCTATGCCATAATTTTAATTTATAATATTATTATTATAATCAATAATATTATTATATGTCTGTATCAATAATACAACAACCTTTTCCTATACCCTATTTCTACCTTTTCCTATACCCTAATTTTCGTCAAATAAATATATGAAAGTTCTCGAGCAATGCTTAGGTGCCGAAAGCAACACAATGAAAAGATTGTCAACTATAGTAGCTGGAAACTAGGGGTAGGTTTCCCTTACGGGGTTGGCCGGTGCTTTAAGGCCGACCATCTTAAAGCCAGAAAATAGATGCATCCCTTTCGAAAGCCACAGTACATGAAAAAATTCATTCTGTACCGTTCTTTAATCTTCGGACCCACTGATACAAAGCTCGAGAAAGATGGCACTGACCTGAGCAAGGCAAAGACAACCTATTTTTTCCACGCCACCCGGCCACCTACTTTGAACAATATTTTGATGAGACAACAATTTTTTTTGACGCCACCCGACTACCTACTTTAAACAATATTTTGATGAACGTGCAATGTTTCTCAGCAGCAAAACTTTTTGTCACACTTACCTTGCCCGAAACCAATGCTATGACTGGATTCTTAAAAGGAATATTAAAATATATTAGAAAGAGTCCTCGGACTGACTTGTCACTATACAACTTGTCACTATACAACTATATTAGCATAGGTCCATTTTAATTTCAGTTTATTTCGGTTTTAGAAAATGTTAGAGGGATCAAATTTCTGGAGGTGAAAACCATTCCTCTTAACTCATTTTAGAGTGAAAAAGTTAAAACCTACTTATGTAATTTTCATTTACTTAATTTTATTATTATTATTATTTAAGAATAACAAGTGTCAAGTGAAAATGAAGTTCTATGAGGTTTTGAGTTCAACTCCCCGACTTACAATGTGTGCCGCTTATGGGGCCTCCTCGGTACACCTGGAGGTTATAGTGGTAGCAGTTAGATAACACAGCCACGTGTAATGCAAGCACGTGCCCAACTAGTTGTTGATTCCTCCAAACATTAAAAAAAAAAAAAACAAGTGTCAAGTCCAAGTTAAATTTAAGCACAGAATCACACATGACCTAATACTGGATTGTAGAATGGACCTCTTCCCTCAATAATCTTGTCAATACATATATAAGAGAATATTATCTTAGTTGTTGAAAAATGTCAACTAATTTCCCACTGATTGGATATGGGCTGATTTTTTGGATCATATTATTCTGCCCTTCAGTTGGAACAAATCATCTAAAAATAGAATATGGATAGGTGCACATTAATTTGATCAGTTTTGTGTAACCTTTTGATAGATGCTATATATCTATGTAAACCAATAAAGGCAAAGGGGATGAGTGTATCTGATGGTTATAAGCCTATGTTTGACGCTGTAATTCTCCCTTAAACAATAAAAATACACATTATCATTGTCTCTTGGTTGTTTCTCTTTTGAAAGATTTTACCAAGTAAATCACTCTGTTCATTGTATGATTGTTGTTGTCTATGTTTTGTTTGTCATCAAATCAGTTTACTTTTATGCTTCTGATGCCCAACATTAATAATTATTAAAACATATTTGCAATAGCCCAAGGAAATAATAAAGAAATGCCCAACATTAATAATTGTTAAAAACATATGTGCAATAACCTAAGAAAATAACAAAGAAATGCCCAACATTAATAATTGTTAAAAACATATGTGCAATAGCCCAAGAAAATAATAAAGAGATGGGAAATCAGGCTGCCTCTTTATAAGCTGGTCGGTAGAAAATTGTTCTCTATAATTATTTACTGTTTTATGTTTTTAATTGTGAGTGAAATAACAATTTTACATTGTTTAAATTTAGTTTTGGAATACATAAATTTATTTAGTGTCTTAAAAAAGAAACAAGATGTGTTTTGAATTTTCAAAATCTGTAATTCCAAATATACATCTAATATGATTTTGAGCGAAAAAAAAAATCATTAAAAAAATTTAAAAAAACAAAAAAAAACTACCAGCTACACTGTATATTAGTGTAGAACGGTTCAATTCAGCGAAGTAGGACTCATTAGCAAAA
>JASDQU010169659.1:10785-26759 GCA_032191745.1 Picea mariana | reverse complement strand
GTGACATGCCACAGACCATCGGAAACAACATGATGTATACTATCCATCCATGGGTTTTGTATCTTCATGCGCATTTTCCTTCATGTCCAAATACCTTCATCAATCTTGCGGTCCAAAACCCATGACTAGGGTTGACATCAATGACAACAACCAATCTTCCAACATGTATTATGTTTTCATTGCAGGTTTTATTAGTTCATATAATAAAACGCACAAAATCGAGAAATTTTTAAAAATGATTGTTCAATATGGAAAAAATACCTGTGTATATGTTTTATTTGGTCGAATTGCGAATTATGGACAATGGTTGATATTTTATAGTGATATGTGATGGATGACGACGGGGCAATGTGATTATGTGCTTCTTTTGATTTTGTTTAAATGAAAGGAAAAGAAATGAAAGAAACCAACTATTCTCTTAACAGGACTATTGAAAGGCATAGTGATTCTGAGTATAATTATAGACTGTGTTAATTGAGAATTTTGGAAGAAATTTAGTGTGGGATAGTGAACAGTTTTTGACACACAATAATTGTTTAATTGGTATTGGAATCTTTTGTATTGAATACATAGTTTTTTTTATGGATTACTTGATTTGTTTTATGAAAAATATTCGCTCTTTCCCTACCATTATCTCACTATTTCACACATTACAAGTGCCCTCACCTTCCCATATTCACTATCCAATCCCTTCTCTTAAAATTAACTTATAGTTAAATTAAACTTTGTATTATGACAACTAAAGGATGGCATAGGGATGAATTACAGTATTTTATTCTTTGATTTACGATGCAGTTGATTGTTTGATGATATATTGAGAAATAATCATGATCTATCCCCATTCATTTTAACATTTTTCACTCAACGCAATCCCTCACATATCCCAGAACCCTTATTCACCCCCTGCTCATTGACAAGTGTTAAATGATTTGTATGGATTGGATTGCATGAACCTGATGTGTTGTTGAGCCAAAGTTTGTTTCATATTTTAAGGGATATCATGTATGGTTGTTGAAGAATTAGTTTCTAATCAATAATGCGTACAGGAATGAGTTTTTTCAGTAGAGGTATCCATGGTAGGGGTAGCAAAGAAAGAGAAAATTGGAACATGGGCCCTAGAAGGCCAAGATTTTCTATACCTTTTGATGCAGATTCGCAAGAGTTGAGGAAGTTATTTCAAGTTGGATTTTTTAACTGGATTGGGCAAGGAGTGGTCCAACCTAGGTCATAAAGGCCTCCCTTCCAAGCCCCACATGTCCCTGGTATCCCAGTTCCCCCTCATGTCTCACTACAACCTAATGTCCCTGAAAATGATGGATTGCAAGAGATTGTCCACCCGACAATCTCCCAACATCGTGACTGGCCTAACCTGTCCCTACCTGCTCCTCCACCTATTAATCAAATTTTCCAAGCTGCCCCTGTCCACTCACCAGTGAAGTCTTCCCATTCAAGAAAAAGTTTGAAAATCAAGGCCCACTGTGCTCCTGACAAAGGAAAATCCATTGCTGCCCCCTCCACACCCTCAAATGACTCTGCCAAATCCGTGTCAGAGAGATTAGTCCTAAAGTCTCCACATAGCCTAAGGAAAATTCAGAGATATCAAAGGGTGACATCAAAAACAAAGGAAATATTGCCTCCCAGAGTGGAAAATATGGTTTTTAAGAGTTTTTATTTATTGTTTGTTGAGAATAGTTGACTTTTGAAATTTTGGACAACCCACTATTTTTGGATATATGGATAATATAATTTTGGAAATAATTTCAATTATCATTGACATAAATTGTCAAATTTTGAGAGTGGTGATGGGAGCCACAAGGAGGGATGTGTTTGATTGATTAACTAGTTGTGTTATGTTTTCTAAAGAACTAAAGGGAGTCACAAGAGGTCCCACCTACTAGTTATTATTTATTAAAAACCCTTATTATGATTTTATTACTTTTCCCCCTTAACTAAAATGTTGGTTGAGCTTTAGTTAACTTAACTAAATAGGTAGTTTAACTAATTCAACTAATTATTATTGCTTATAGGCAAGGGGAAAAAGAGGAACAAGAGGAGAATAGAAAGAGAAGCATCCTAAGGTCTTCTCTTTGAGTTTTATTAAGATAATTAAGTTTTCATTCATTCTTTAATTCATTGGAAACCTAATTCTCTTTTATGATAGCAGGGTCCAACTGTAGACAACAAGATTCAGGGCTGAATTGCATCATTCAGACGCTTATTTTTTAGAGGTGTTGATCCATCTTTGATAGTTTGTGTAGACTTGTATGTTTCTGAATTAAATTTGATGATTGATAAAGGCTATTGTGCAGAATCGAGTGGGAAACAATCTGTGGCAAGATGATCTAGCTTTTAAAGTTCAATTTTTTACTTTCTCTCATAAGTCATTTTTTATGGTTTTCATCAGGGACATCTAAGTTTGACTTTGGTCCAAACATCCTCAAGGAATTTTGTAAAGAGAATGATTCTTTTGATAAATTGGAATGGAATAAATGATTTCTTTATATCTCATCTATTTTGATTATTGACTTGGTGTTTTTACTTCTGTCTCTATATTTATTTCAACATCTCTTATATTCAAAAAATTAAATAAATATTTTATTTTTCAACAAACTTTCATTTATAAAAACATTAGCCTAAGAACTCGTAATCAATACTTGTGGATTAGGAAACAAATTTTGATGGCTATAAACATAGGGTGATATTCCCATCTATCTTTCTTTAGCCAAGTAAGATCTGAAAATTCTTGAGTAAGATCATTTCATATCTTTTCCTCAACATTTATTTTTGGCGACCATATTGGGGAGATCTTCAATATCTCTCTGTTTGATTTTTTTTATGATTGATTATCATCGAATACATCTATTTTTATTTTTATATTGTTTCTTTGATTGTTTCATTTCTTAATGATTGTACCTATTGCAAGGTAGTCCAATATTGAGCCCGGTCTTCAAGATTAGACCAACATTTCTTTGAATTTGTTTAACACCATTTTAGACACTACTAATACTCAGGATGAACTTAATAATTCATGGGCGGAAATTGAAAGATACATAACTACCCAAGAATGTTGGGAACATAGACGTAGACATCATAGAAATCATCCATAACCTTCTTTTTCATTCAACTTTGACCTTATTTTCATGTCCTCATACCCTCGTGTTTCTAGGAGAATAAGAGGCTTATCAACTGAAATTAATCCTATTGTTGAAATAGGAATAAGGACGCTATTTTATCGACCCAACAAAGTGCTCTAAGAAGAACCTTGTCTGATTCATCCAGTTTGTCTTTCTCTCCCTTACCTATCATCCACAAGATGGCATCTAGTGGTGGATTTGGTGGCACTGAAAGTTCTTCCTCGTTTTAGTATTCATATTCGTCGATGATTGGTAGCTTATATGGTCCCCAAGTCCTTGTCCAATCTACCACAAACCCCACCAAAGTCATTAAAAAGTATGGGATTTTTTAATTTGAAGATGCTACGACCACACTATGGCATGTTTCCTCTCCTCTTAACCTAGCACCTGCTACTCATCCTCTTCCTAAATTCAAATATCATCTTCCTAGGTTTTCAGGGAATAACGTTGTCACTACAAATGAACACCTGGTGGAATTTTCTAATTCCTGACAAAACATAGGAGCCAATGACAATGATACTTGCATGCGCTTATTTGTCAACTCTCTGGAAGGAAAGGCTACAATTGATTTCATTGAACTTCTTCCTAAGATTCTGTCTACTTGGGAGGAGTTAATATATTGGTTCAAATCCACCTATGGGAAATCTAAAATCCCAGCTAAGTAGTTATGGGAGTACAATAACATCGCTTATAATGATGGTGAAATCATTAAGTCCTTTAACTTGTGTTTCACCAAGTTATACAATCAAATCCCTGAACTCGTTTGACCTTAGAACCAAGATGATTTCATGCATTATTATAATGCATTACCTTCCACCTATCGTCATAGTATTGAGGAAATATCCAT
The DNA here is from genome assembly GCA_032191745.1 of Picea mariana. Lineage (NCBI taxonomy): Eukaryota > Viridiplantae > Streptophyta > Pinopsida > Pinales > Pinaceae > Picea > Picea mariana. The sequence continues at coordinate 22,778 of JASDQU010169659.1, read as the reverse complement.
TGATAAACTCATTTTCGCTCTATGTAATTGCTTAGAGTATGAAGAACAGCTTCAAAGAATAGGTCTTCCTCAGGGAGAAGTAGTTAAACAGACAGACATGTCTGCCCTCTTACAACTTGTACAAGACATGAATAATTGTATGATAGTGTATGAGAGAAAAGGAAATGTATCCCCTCTCACCCCTAGAGATTCATCCTCTTCTCCACCCCCCTTTAGAAATCCAAATTAAAATATTTTTCAGTCTAAAGATATCATGCCTCGGATTTGGTGTAACTTTTGTGTGGAACACCATGAGGAAACCACATGTGAGGTAAATAAGAGTTCCAGAGAGAAGATCTTTGGAAAAATACCATAAAATACCATCATTGTCCTCAATTTTGCAGATCCAGAAGATGTCATGATCATCAATACTAGGAACAAATCCTACACTCCCAAAGGAAAATATGATCCTCCCCGCAATTCTTCTATCCCGAGCTCATCCTCACCAGCTACTACTATTTATGTTCCTAATGTTCCTGACAGTAAAGGAACTATATCCTCTCTCCCCTCTTCCAAATACAATATCTTAAATCAGCTGGCCAACATCAAAGTAGATGCAACCCTTATGGACATGGTTGTCGTCCCTAAAACACATAGGCATATAAAACAATTTATGGAAGGAAACGCTTTCATTGTATCCAACCTATCTGAAGAGGTAAATGAAGAGGATTCATCTGTAAATAAAGTAGGTGTACATAACTTTAGATACCCTGTAAAAAATCCCCCTTTTTATATTTCTGTAAATATTATGGATAAGATCGCCCATTGTTTCCTCGTTGATGATGGTTCGGGCCCAAGTGTAATGTCGAAGATTATTATGGAAGATCTAGGATTTTCTTGTACAAATGAAAACACTAAAATAATTCTCTCTTATAATAGTCTACAACAAACGACCATAGGTGATATCAAAGATGTGACCTTAGTTTTGTGCGCACACCCTGAAATAAGGACAACCCTTACTATTCAGGTAATTTATATGCCAGTAAGAAATTACTCAATCATCTTAGGAAGACATTGGCAAGATTTGATGGGTGGATACCTCTCACTCAATGAGACACACTTATCCTTTCCTCAGAATGGTAAAAACATCATAATCCTTAGAGATGGAAGGATTTCACCTTACATAGAAAGTGTTCCAAAACCTAATGTGAATTATATCGAAGAGGACCTAGGGGTGTATTCCATATTTTTCGAGGAGGATAACATTCCCTTGGAACAAATCGACTTATATGATGGTATGTGGAACATGCACTTTGATGGTTCATGCTCTAATGAAGGTAACGGAGCTGGCATTATCTTGTACTCTCATGTGGGGAAAATTCATAAATTTTCTTATAGGTTTGGAGTTTTCTTGCACAAACAATGTCACCGAATTCAAAGCTTTATTATTAGGCATTAAAAATGCCTATAATCTAGGTTGTGGTCACCTTACATGCTTTGGGGATTCCGAACTTGTTTGGAACCTTGTACGTAATATATACTCTCCTAGCAACAAGTTGATGAAACGATACACCCAAACTATTTGGGCACTTATATAGAACCTATTATCTTTCAACATTACTCATGTTAAGAGGGAATTGAACTCAATGGATGATCGATTAGTGTTAAACATCAAAATTACTCAATTCGACAATGTCTCATTATCATTGTTGCAAGTGTCGCACTTTTGTCACAAGTGTCGCAAATGTTGAAAAAGTTGTATGTTCATCTCACATGTGTTGCATCACGGATGACATCATAATAACACTTGGGATATCCTCTAAGACTGGCTAGAAGTAGAAAATATATCATTTGGCGATGTTTACAAGATTAAACCTTGAGGAATTACCATATTGAAAGTATTTTTGGAGATCAACGCTCCCCTGCCCACTTGCAAGGAGGGCTAGCGCTCCTTTCCCTTTTATCAAGGAGCATTGCAATGCTCTGTTGCCAACTTTGAGGGAGCGTCGATCTGTTGAGAAAATCTTGGGGACAAATCCCCCTTATCTCTAAGGAAAAATAAGAAACATCCAAGTTAGTTTGGCTTGAATCTAAGTCCAAGGATGGATCTAAGGGGAGTTCCACAACTAATGGAGCCATACCCTCAACTTATCCCAAGAATATCTAAGGTTGTTAAGCCTCTCAAAGCCTATATAAGGAGGCATTCTCATGGTGAAAGGAGGGATAATAATCAATGAAAAGTATTGTCATTTTGATCATGGATCGTTCGAGAAAGGGGTTGGACAAGGAGAACTTGGTGAGGCTGCTACATATGCATCTACATTTTGTAATCACCTTTTTTTATTCTCATTAATACATGTGCTTGGCATGTTTCCTTTAAGTTTGTGTACATTTACATGGACTTGTCTCTTTGGATGAATCTAGTTTTAAACTAATCACAACAGAATAGGAAGTATGTTTTGTACTCATTGTTTATTCGATTGTAGGACTCATTGAAGGACTTGAAGATCGTGCTCAACCTAGACTGAGCGAGGACAAAATCCATAAAAAGGTACTCATACTTAATTTCTCTTTTCTATTGACTAGTTTAGCTATGTTTAAAGGAATGTCATTGTTCAAATTTAGAACCTTTTTGTCTTGGTCATAGGGGTCTAAGATACAAGAGGGAATTCACCTGTCCGCGGGGGAATTTTCCTACAACAATTAGCTATTTTTGTAGCCTCTCCTAATTGACAACTTCTGACACACAAACCTGATTGTAATTTTCAATCTCTATATCATCCACATATCCCTGACAATATAGAATCATGGCAGGTCTTACCTAGCGATGAGAGCATTTGTTCTTTCATTCAAAATGAACCTTATAGGCCCAATGAAATTATATCTATGGAAGATAACATGATTCCTAAGGGATTGAATCCTCTAGAGAGTTCATTTTCATCGAGTGATGTAGGAAATAAAGAGAAACATAAAGAAGAGTAGTCTAAAAGGAAGGTGGGTTAAAGCATCTCCTTGAACATTGGGACATCCGAGTCTCCAAAAAATGTTAAAATAGGTGCCCAATGTTTTGATGAAGAGAAAATGAAGTTTTCCAAGATGCTTGGAGAATTTCAAGATGTTTTTTATTTGTCTTATGAGGATATTCATGGTTTTGATACTACTCTTATACAACATGCCATTCCCATCAAGGAAGTAATAAAACCAATTAAGAAAAAACAAAGACCTATCAACCCTGTACTGGAAGCAACTATTCCAAAGGAGTTGGAAAAACTCTTGAAAGATGGAATCATCTTTCCGGTCAAATATTCTGAATGGGTTTCCAATTTGGTTCTTGTTTGGAAAGAAACTGGTCACTTCAAATTATGTATTGATTTTTGTGCATTAAATAGGGATGGTATAAAATATCAATTTCCTCTCCCTAATATGGAAATTATTTTGCAACAAGTGGCAGAGTCAGAGACGATGTGCTTACTTGATGTTTTTTCTGGTTACAATCAAATCAAGGTAAAAAGAGAATATAAATATAAAACCACCTTTATTACTCGTTGGGGTACCTTTGCTTATGAACGTATGCCTTTTGGATTATCTAATGTAGGTGACACTTTTCAAATATCTATCCAAATATCTTTTGACGATTTGATCGGCAAGATCATTCAAATCTACCTTAATGAATTAACTGTGTACTCTTAAAATTGATAAAATCATTTTTTTCATCTAAAAGAGTTCTGATGCGATTCAGGAAACTTGGCATCTCTCTAAATCCTTCTAAGTCCATTTTCAGTGTTACCAAGGGAAAGCTCCTTGGACACATTGTCTCTGATTCAGGAATAAGCATTGATCCTAAAAGGATTGTTTCTATCCTTAATATTCCTACTCCCACTTCCAAGAAGGAGGTTCAAGCTTTTACGAGTGTTATTAACTTCATCCGTAGGTTTGTTCTCGATTTTGCTGTAATGGTCAAACCAATTCATAATATAATTAATCAATATCGTTCCTTTTCTTGGACAGATGATGTCAAAGATTCTTTTGTAGGGATCAAGAAAGAAATCATCTCCGCACCGGTTTTGGCGAGACCAGACTTTGAGAAATAATTTATGATATACACTAATTCTGCAAAGGAAGCAATTTCTGCTATCCTCATGCAAAGTGATGACCAAGGTAATGAAAAACCAATGGCTTACATGAGCCAAAGTTTATTTGATGATGAATTTAAATATTCTTTTATTGAGAAACATGCTTTCTCTCTTGTTAAATCTATTGAAAAGTTTTGCCACTTCATCTTAGGTAAGCATACATTGGTAAAAGTCCCTTTACCTGGTGTCAAGATTTTTCCCTCATAGAATTATCTTCCAGGGAAGTTTTCACATTGGCTTGCCAAGATCTAGGAGCATGATTTAAATATCATGACTTCTACCACTATCAAGGGACATGAATTATCCCTTCACTTAGCCCATCATGCTAAAATAGTGAATAAATTGATGAATAGGATAGTTCCCTATCAACACTATTCTACATTGATAATCAGATCCCTCCTGTGTCCGAACATCCTTGGTATAAGAATTTAGTTTACTACTTACAAAACCAATGATGTCCCGACAACTTAGACACCCATCAAAGGAGAAGAATCCATCTTGAATCCACAAGATACGTCATTAAAGGAGACTTCTTGTTTCGAAGATTTGTTGATGGTGTGTTGCTTCACTATGTAAAGAATGAGGAAGCACAAAAACTGTTGCAAGAAACTCATGGTTCTTCAAATTCTGTTATTCACATAGGAGGTCATTTTTCTGCTAAAACCAATTCTTTCAAGATTATTATAAAAGGGTACTATTGGCCTTCAATATTTCGTGGCTCTTATGTTTTTTCAAGATCTTGTGACAAGTGCCAACAAATTTCTAGGAAAGAACGCCTTTCAGCCATGCCATTACAGCCTATCCTACCAGACTTTCCTTTTTCAAAGTGGGGGTTGGATTTTATTGGTCCTATTAATCCTTCATCTTCAGCATGACAAGTTTTTATTTTGACATCCATACACTATTTTACAAAATGGGCTGAAGTTACCCCACTTAAACATTTGACAGATGATTAGGTGATTTCTTTCCTTCAAAATAAAATCTTTTCCAGATTTGGTCTTCCATTGGAAATTATTACAGACAATTGTCCTGCTTTTATTTCTGCTAAGCTGATCCAATTTTTAGCTAAGTTGGGGCTTAAAATTTTCACCTCATCATATTATTATCCCCAAGGAAATGGGCAGGCTGAGTCTACTAATAAGAATCTAGTGAGAATCGTCAAAAGGCTCATCAAAGATAAGCCTCGTCAATGACACACTCTCCTCACTTACGTCCTTTGGGAAGATTGAACTAACACCAAGATGAGAAATGGTTTCACTCCTTTCCAACTTGTTTATGGTCAGGAAGCCATCCTTCCCATTGAGCTGGAACTTTCTTCCTTAAGGTTAATTCTATAGATCGAAGAATTAAAATCTTCTGATGTTTCACAAAGGATAAATGCACTCCTATCTTTAGAGGAGAAAAGGATGTTTTCCTTGGATAATATAAAAAGGAGACAACAAACTTTTAATAAGTATTTCAACAAGAGTGTCAAAACTGTCAAATTTAAAGTCAATGAGAAAGTATTGTTGTAGGATTCATCTCACACTAATAGGGGAAGACACTCAAAGTTTCAAAATCTATGGCTAGGTCCTTTCAAGATCACTTTTGTCCTCGGTACAAACTCTTACATTCTAAAATATTTACAAGAGTGATTGTTTTCCTACAACACTAATGGTTCTCACTTAAAACACTATGTGGAACCAACTTGAAGATTTTTAACACTGTTTTCATTTTCTGTATATTAGTAGTTTAGTTTTGTTATCATTTCCACTATTGCTTTTCATTTAATCTTTTACAGTAGTTTAAATTCTTCTTTTATTTTAGTATTTTTCCTTCTGTTTTTGCAATTCTATCATTTTATTTCTGTTGTTTTTGCAGTTTCATTTTTGTTATGACATTTCTTGCTTTTTGTATTTTAAGTTCAGCTTTAGTCAAGAATAAAGTGTTGGATCAATTCTGCCATAGCGACACTCCTGCAAGGTATTTTTAGTCAATAACAATGAAGATTACATAGTTGTTATGATGTCCCCCCTGAAAGCATAATTTAATTTGTTATCTTCTTTCACTGTTGTATTATGAAGAAATTGGTTACCTCCCGCTTATGCTTTCCATTTATTCATCCCTTTGAGAGTTAAAAGAGAAATTCCATACAAAGTTTCTCCTTGAAGTCAAGAGAAAATTCTAGTTGAATGATTATGCATACAGGGGTAAACCCCTCATACTTAACATTTTCCATGAGTTATTCTGAAATTCCCTGTCATTTTTCCATTAAATCCACTCACTTCCCCCTGTTGCATAATCATTCTGGTTATATCGTCTTGATCAAGTATTCTTGATATGCGAGACCATATATTCTGAGTTATTAATATGTTGGAAACATATTTCCTTGTGGAGTCGCCAGTTTGTTGACGATTAAAATCGCAACGAGGAATTTTTCCCGCAAAGTATTGCTAAATCCTATTATTTAAACTATGCTAATAAGATATAATACTAGTAGGTGGGACCCCCATGTAGACTGGAGGCTCAGAGATAGTCATATCACACTCTTTATGTTGTTGTTCGATACTTCTTATATGGTCTTATATGGCTCATGATGCAGTCTTGGCTTCATTGTTTTTGGCATAATAACAAGTGGATGGTGCATTTTATGGATGTTTTGTTATTCGAAGATTAATTTTATGTATGATTGGCATATATATTACAGTTGTTACGCTTGATTATATCATTGAGATTATTACTTGGCCACACCTACACAAGACATAGGTTAGTAACAACATAAAGAAAAAGAAATGGGAAAGAGACTTATAAAAAATTCCAAAGAAAAAACCTATACTATGCCATGTTAGAAGTTATGTACATTTGAAATAAAATAAGTTAGTTTTAATCCTAACTACAAATGGTTAGTGGCTATGCGATGGCAATTGAGTTGTATTGTGCGCATTTGATATATGGTATGGTATGGTTTTGGCGATGGTTAATATGGATTTTTGGGTGGCACATTTGGCAAGCAATATGGGCGTAAGTTAAATGGTTGGAATTAATGGTATGGCTACTGTATTGATGGATTTTGGTTGTCATGTACCTCGAAATTGAATGTAGAGGAAGATGGAAGCGATGTGCAGTAAATGAATGTCACTCCATACTTATCCCATCAGGTTATCACCCTAATATGGTTTTTGTTTCATTTGGTTTTGCTAGTGGTTAAGCTCCAAGATACAACCCTGGAAGGACCTACTCGGCCAGCTCGCCCTTTTTTAAAATCTATTGGTTACAGGTATGGTTCTTTTTGCCCATCGATGAATTTCACTCTTTGTATGAATGTTTGATGGCTCAGAGATGCATTGGTCTGTGTTTTCATGAGTTTGGAAACTGTGTAAATGCATGGGAATAACTGTGTGGTTATTCATTTTTCAAATAAAATAATTGGTTGGGTGAAGTTATGCATTCATTGGTTGTTTGTGTGGTGAAAACCCTGATGGCTCTTTGTTGTTTTAAGTGGTTTTGGGTATTTTATTGGAGGGTTTCACTCTATTTAGAATTTCTGGACTTTTTCTTACAGATATGGGTAACCATGTCCGGTTGTATTCAGACTGTTATGGGTTGTTGTGTTTGTTTCCAAACTACCCTTTTGGTCACTATGTATTTTCTAGAGCCATGGTTGTGGGCTTATTTTTTTGGTATTGGCATCAATGTATCTCAAAAGTGGTTATAGGGTGGCCATTATGCCAAGATGTATACTTTATGATGGTTTGGTGATATAATTTATGCCTTGGGCCAACATTCCCACAACATCATTATCCATTGATTTGGTCTTTGATTTTCACGAGGGTTATGCCTCTATGTTTTCTGGGTACTTGTTACTGTCTAGTGAGAATTTGTTTCTCCTCTACATCGTTGTCATACCCTTATCGGCATTGAGTTGTCACACCATTACACAGACCGATAGTTATAAGAATATATGTGGTTCCACCATGCTTGTACTGAAGGGTCTCTGCCTATTGTTGATATGTTTGACTTCTAGTCTCTCTATGCTTTGATGACCAAGTGAACTCATGATTACCCCTGACAGAGACCGATTTTGATAATCCCCAACTATTTGCACTCTCATCGGGCATCTTGTTGACTGTCATATTTTGGTTGAGTGGTTATGAAAGTTTCTTTGAATACTTATATTAAACGTGTTGGATTGAATTGGTTGGAAAGTTGTGATCGGGGATGAGAATTGGTATACAGTGAAGGGGCTGCCTCCTTTTGTTATGACAGTGGCGTCGATAGCCTAGATATTTTTATTTGGTTAAATTAGTGGTAATGTGCAGTCAATGTCTGTCGCTTCTCATCATGCTTTTGATTGATGTGTTGTTACATCTTGGTGTCAATTGCGAATTGGTGATTGTTGTGTGTTATTATCCCTGATCAGGATCATTGCAAATTCTAGAAAGTGATGATTATGATTTTGTTGTTTACTATGTATGTATTATGGAGGCATCATGCATGTTTTACTTAATTGCACCATCAGTGATGAAGCTTGAGGTTTTTTATTATGGTTCCATTGCAAGTTTTATTGGTTGATATAATAAAAGGCATGGAATCGGGCAATTTTTAAAAAAGTTTGTTCAATCTAGAAAAAATACCTGTGTATATGTTTTATTTGGGAGAATTGAAAATTATGGACAATGGGTTATATTTTATAGTGATATATGATGGATAACGATGGAGCAATGTGACTGTGTGTTTATTTTGATTTTTTTTTAAATGAAAGGAAAAGAAATGAAAGAAACCAACTATTCTCTTAACATGAATGTTGAAAGGCATAATGATTATGAGTATAATTATAAACTGTGTTAATTGAGAATTTTGGAAGAAATTGGGTGTGGGAGAGCGAATAGTTTTTGACACATAGTAATTGTTTAATTCGTATTGGAATATTTTGTATTGAATACATAGTTGTTTTTATGGATTACTTGATTTTTTTTATGAATAGTATTTTGTTTTTCCCTACCATTCTCTCACTATTTCGCACATTACAAGTCCCCTCACCTTCCCATATTCACTATCCACTCCCTGTTCTTAAAATTAAATTATAGCTAAGTTAAACTAGTATTATGGTAGCTAAAGGATGGCACAAGGATGGATTACAATGTTTTATTCTTTGATTTACGATGCAGTTTATTTTTTGATGATTTGTTGAGCAGTAATCATGATCTATCCCCCTTCATTTTAACATTTTTCACTCAATACAATCTCTCACATATCCCAGAACCCTTATTCATCCCCTTCTCATTGACACGTGTTAAACAATTTGTATGGATTGGATTGCATGAATCTGATGTGTTGCTGAGCCAAACTTTGTTTCATATTTTAAGAGATGTCATGTATGGCTGTTGAAGAACTAGTTTCTAATCAATAATGCATATAGGAATGAGATTTTTCAGCAGAGATAGCCATGATTGGGATACCAAAGGAAGAGGAAATTGGAACAGGGGCCCTAGAGAGCCAAGGTTTTCTATACATTTTGATGCAGACTCGCAAGAGTTGAGACATCTATTTCAAGATGGATTTTTTAACTGGATTGGGTAAGGAGTGGTCCAACATAGGCTAGAAAGACATCCCTTCCAAGCCCCACATGTACCTGGTATACCAGTGCCCCCTCACGTCTCACTACAACCTTAGTTCCCTAAAGACGACAGATGGAAAGAGATTGTCCACCCGATATTCTCCCAACATCATGGCTGGCCTAACTTGTCTCTAACTTCTCCTCAACCTATTAATAAAAATGTCCATGATGACCCTGTCCACTCACCAGTGCAGTCTTCCATTGCAAGTAAAAGGTTGAAAACTGAGGCCCACCATGCTCCTGACAAAGGAAAAGTCGTTGCTGCCCCTCCTCACCCTCAAATGACTCTGCCAAATCTATGTCCTCCCGCATGCATTTGAGAGATGATTGCTCTCATGCAATCAATGAGATTATTCCTAAAGGATCTACACAGCCTAAGGAAAATTCAAAGAGATCAAAGGGTGAAAACAACAACAAAGGAAATATGTCCTCTCAGAGTGGAAAATATGGTTTTTAATTGTTTTTATTTATTGATTGTTGAGAACAATTGACTTTTGAAATTTTGGACAACACACTATTTTTTGATATATGGATAATATATTTTTGGAAATAATTTCAATTATCATTGACATAAATTATCAAATTTTGAGAGTGATGATAGGAGCCACAAGGAGGGATGTGTTTGATTGATTAACTAGTTTTGTTATGTTTTCTAAAGAACTAAAGGGAGTCACAAGGGATTCCACCTACTAGTTATTATTTATTAAAAACCCTTATTATGATTTTATTACTTTTCCCCCTTAACTAAAAAGTTGATTGATCTTTAGTTAACTTATCTAAAGAGGTATTTTAACTACTTCAACTAATTTTGATTTATTAAAGGCAAATGGAAAAGGAGGAACAAGAGGAGAATAAAAGGAGAAGCATACTAAGGTCTACTCTTTGAGTTTTATTGAGATAATTCAGTTTTCATTCATTCTTTAATTCATTGGAAGCCTAATTCTCTGTTATGATAGCAGGTTCCAATTGTAGAAAACAAGATTTGGGGCTGAATTACATCATTTAGACACTTTTTTTCAGAGGTGATGATCTATCTTTGATATTCTGTGTAGACTTCTCTGTTTGTTAATTAAATTTCATGACTGATAAAGGATATTGTGCAGAGTCAAGTGGGAACAAATCTATGGAAAGATGATCCATCTTTTAAAGTTCAGTTTTTTACTTTCTGTCATAAGTCCATTTGTATGGTTTTCATTGGGGACATATAAGTTTGACTCTGGTCAAAACTTCCTTAGGGAATTTTGTAAAGAGAACGATTCTTTTGATAAATTGGAATGGAATAAACAATTTCTTTATATCTCATTTTTTATTATTATTGACTTGGTATTTTTAATTCTATCTCTATATTTATTTTAGCATCTGTTATATTCAGAAAATTAGATAAATATTGATTTTTTCAGCAAAATTTCATTTATAAAAACATTAGCCTAAGCACTTGTAATCAATACTTGTGGATTAGGAAACAGATTTTGATGGCTATAAACATAGGGTGATATTATCATCTATCTTTATTTATCCAAGTAAGATCTGAAAATGCTTGAGTAATATCATTTCATATCTTTTCCTCAACACAGAATTTTAAAACAAGTGAAGATGACATAAAAGAATCTAGAAACCAAGAAGGATTCCTGGAAGCATCATCCACTAATCCTTCTCACCAAGAACATATGGACACACCTCAATAGCTAGACCAAGATTCCTAACTTGTGATGGAGGTAAATAAATCATGTGTAGTTCCTTTCTTGATTAATGTTGATGATTCTTTTAAACTCCTTGAACAAACATGCTTCTTGCATCAGCTTAAAGTTGATGATAAAAATGGGATACAAAGGAGGAGTTCTTGAATCCAATGGCCAAGGCATTGTGGATTCCATTGAGGTAGTTTTTTTTCCTCGATATGCCGGTATCGGTTATGTCCCAAAGGATGTTGGAGAAAGCTCCAAAATCATTTGGGAAGAATACCCCTGGACAGTTACTAAGTATCCAAAAGTCAACAGTTCATCAGGAGATGAAATTGATTCAATGCAGGATGAGAGCATAGCTTCTCATGATCAAGGATTCGAGACATCTCTAGGGATAAATAAGAATCACAATGAAAGAGTTGAGGACAAATATTCTTTCTAGTCTGATTCCAGAGGAAACTCACTGAGGTTTAAGAAATCTCAAAACTCTAAAATTCCATTTGATTATAAGCATGTTAATAATATACAAGAGACCTTGTGGCATCAAATACCATGCACTTTTTGTGGATTGAATAACCACACAATTTCTGTAACGACCCTTGA
>JASDQU010169658.1:5846-19202 GCA_032191745.1 Picea mariana | reverse complement strand
GATGGTGCTCTTGACATTTGCTAAGGGAGAAAATGACAAAGTATTACTTGTTTTCCCAAAGACTGATGGCTGAGGAGAGGAATTTCACTTCATCACTGGTCTTTCACGGCTCTGTTCAAATAGGATTTTCTTCATTCATTTCAATCAATGCACAGGCTGCAACAGGCTCCAAATTAAGTTCGGGCTTCAACACTTTGTTCCGTAAGACCATCAACATCATGCAATTTGGATCCACAATAGATTAACTTCCAGAACTATTCCTGATGTGTCCGACCGATAACGTTAGACTATTTCTGTCTTTCTAGCTAGCACTGAGAGGAATCGGAAATCCCCTTAACTTACACCGCTCAATTCGATATCTGGGCCATTCACACGGAGAATGGCGCAGAGAATAACCTTAATGCCCCACTCAATTCTCTCTGGAATGCCACGTCTACATCACTGAAAGCGTCCACATCACAAAAGCAAAAAATATCCACGTCACAAAAGCTAAAGCAACTCTTTGTCAGGAAAAAGCATCCACGTCACAAAAGCTAAAGCAACTCTGTCATAAAAAATCATCCACGTTCTTCCCATTTTTACAAAGCACTTCAATCTTGTAAAAATCAAAATAAAAGTATGAGACATACTAGGATATCGAGGCATACATATTAGGATACAGAGGCATACAAATTATTTTATAACATGATATGAGATAGGATATTTTAAGAAAATAGATACATATTATTTAACATAATATAATGATTTTATAATGTAAAATTTATGGTTGGTTAGAAAAATATTTTTAAGTAAATTTTAGAAGCATTGTAATATTCTTATTCCTAGTTGCAATCATGAGAGTCAACATTCAGATTAGTGATGTTATTTGTATCATTGTATATCATGAAAAATTAATGTTTACCATTTACAAAGCACGCTCTTTTACCGCGAGGTGCACTAAGGTGAATAGACTTGGTGACCCATGCAGAATACCTCTGCCTTGGGAACCTCTACCTCATCAAACTCCTCCTTGGGACATCCTTCTTACTGCCTCCCCCCTTATGAACTAAACTTTACTTCCTTCCTACCCTTGACTTTTGACCTACCTTGACTTCTGAACCTTCCCTTCTCTATCAGCCATGAGCTCAAGCAATTAAATGGGTAAAGACTATATGAGGACAGATAAGTGAAGTGTGTGCAGAGCGCAAAGTGCAGGACAGTTGCGCATAGCACAGAGATAGGACGGTTGTGCATAGCGCATAGTTAATTGATAATCAATCAATAAAAAAATATATTGACATGTCCTAACAATTATCCTTAGTTTGCAAATATATGGACATCACCCCTAGTGCTTGGACATCACTTACTTTGACCTTGACATCATGCTTTTAGGGCTTGATGTGACATGGTGGTGCATTTGATGATGTTGTGGCATGAGGGTGGTGCATTGCCCCAATCTACTTAGTTGAGTATTTGACAATGGTGATGACTTGGCACCATGAGGATGAGGACGACCTAGCCTTTGGAGGCTTTCTCAACCTACTTCACCCTATTGAAGGGACATAGGAGGCTTTATTATTGTTATTTTATATGTTATTGGTCATTTTGGGGGTTGGCCTAAACCTATCCACCTTGTAAACTTAATTTTAGACCCTTATTTTGTGGAACTAGTAAGAAAAACAAATTGGTTTTCCTCTATAAAGAGGCAAATCATTTTTCATTTTAGATCATAACTCATTTTCATCACTCATCATGGTTTCTCCTCTCTCTTGAGGAGTTTTCTCTACTTTTGTCTCTTGTGCATTTTTGGAGAAGAAGGTGTGATTTGTCTCTTGGGTGGATCTTTAGGTTTGAGGAAGCATTTCTTGTGGATGAAAGGTGTTTTCTATGGTTTCTATGCAAGATGTCTTGGTTGTAAGTGGATAATCTCTCCTTTGCTTGAATATTTTTCATGTTATTTTTCAAGGTTATCATTAAAAACGCTAAACCCTAATTTCCCTTTGGTGTTTTGCAAGGATATTGGTTGGAGATTGTTGAGACTCCTCTAGCTTTCCATCCTTGTAGGATGACTCCCCTAAGGATTGTTGAGACTCCCTTAGGGCATCGACCCCCCTACCTTGTGATCTTCCAAAAGGTTATTTTGAAAGCATATAACATATACAAGGATTGTTTGGGACTCCCTCTAGATCTTGTTGTCTAGCTTTCTCCTTGGCCTTTTTCCCTCTTGGATTCATTTTCTCCTTTGATTCCATTTCCCAATGATCAAAGGAACTATTCCATTGTGATATGATGAATTAATGTTTTCTTTATCTCTAGTTGTTCATGTCTAATGTAAGCAATTGATGTCATAACATTGATGAAATAACTTGTTTATCTTATTGTTGTAATAACTTCTTTGCTACATCCATTAGGGATGCAATCATATTGTTGATAACTCTCTTATAACTCAATAATTAACTATGGAAAATCTTGGGTGATGATTATATATTAAAACGCTAATAAAGGGATAAATTTAGAGCTATTTATGTGATGGTTTCCATGGTTAAATATTGTTGTTGTTATAAAAGTAAAGCTACAACCATTAGGGATACATAAATATTGTTTACAACTCTCAATTTACTTGCTAATTCACCATGGAAGTTGTTGTCTAATGACCGGATATTGATCTATAAGTTCAGGGCTACAACTTGGCATATTCATTTCTTAAATTTAATAGTGAATTCTTATTGCTATAGTAAAATTTTTCTACAGCCTTTGGGGCTATTATATATTGTTGATAAATTTTATTATTCATCCCTTTTAACCATCAAAATAGTTGTTTAAATATTGCATAATTATCTACTTATTAAGGTCTTTCGTCTAATATCACTACTTGTTGATTTTGATGGTGAAATATTGCAGCTGGAAATGTTCCTTCAAAGGCCACATCTCTCCATTAAAGGTGCAACCAACATCAAAAGTCATGTCTCTTTCCCAAGGGTTATGTCTCATCATCATCAATGCCAAGTCATTGTTGGAATATACACCAATACTGAGAGGGGGCGAATCAGTATTGAACAGATTTTAACCACTTTTTCTTGTTACCATTTAATTAATCAACATATAATCAATCATAGGCAATGCAGACAATTAACCATGTCAACACATATTGACACAAAGTCAGAGTACACAATTTATTTTAAGTGGAAACCCAATAAGGGAGAAAACCATGAAAAGTGTTTCTCATATTAAACAAGAATTACATTCTTTATAGACTCCAACCTATGAGGGACACCAATCCCTGAAGCACCCATTTACAACTCAATCTGATAGGCACCCACCTGTTTGTTTATTTTTCAATAAGCTAGGTTAAGAATGTAGTTCATTTCATTTTATCACGTCTTAACCATAAACAAGAATGTTGCAGCAACCAAGATTACAAGAAGAAACACCATGCACAAGAACACAAGAAATATCCTGGGAAACCCTTCTCAACAAGGGAAGAAAACCCAGCCAAATCCTTTGCTATATTCTTCAAGAGAAAGACCTTTCACCACCAAGAATGACCTGGCACACAAGAGGGTGCTAAAGCCCTAGAAGACTAGCGCCCAAGAGAGGTGCACACATTTTCCCAAGTAGATATATTTGTTGTAATTTCCAAACACACAAGGAAGATATGATTCCACAATGGGGAATCATCCCTTACTTATATTAGACTTGTCCAATCAAAAAAGACGTCTATTGGCTCAACAAGTCCAACCTCTCTAAGTCACTTTATATTTATTATTATTATTATTATTATTATTATTATTATTATTATAATTATTATTAATATTAACAATATTAATTATCTTTTGCATTTATTATTAGACACATTAAAGTAGGGCTGACCTATACCCTTTACATAATAATTAGGGTTACAAGTAGGTCTGACTCTTGAACAATATATAGCAAAGGATCCGATACACCCACTAGTGCTAATCCACTAGGGGCACATCCATAGGGATGCCATAGCTCTGATTCACTGCATTACACAAAAGAACTAGATAATCACACATTCACATGTGCTTGTCCACAGGCACATCCGCTCTACAGATATTCTTTCCCACTGCCACACACAGGAGAATTATCTAGAGTCTTCTCGTCAACTCCACTTCTCAGAGGAGGCTAATACATCATCTTCATTTATGTTCCCATGACGATGCACCCAGCACTTTGGGATTTCACATGTTCACCTTGTGCTCAGTCACAGGCACTTCCTAACTCAACAGATCGTCTTTCCCACTGGATAATCATCTGGAGTTATTATCAACTCTCTAAATGGAGGAGGTCATCTCCACGTTCCTAGCTCTGTCTCAGGCAGGAACCACATACCCTTCTTAGGGGCTTTCTCTCAGGTTTGTAAGTTGAGAGAAAGGCTTCACATAGCTGTAATGATCCACACCTCACAGGTTTGTAAGCTGGAGAATGTATCACACAGTTGCATTTGATCAACATTGTTAATATGTTTAGGACACAAATCCTCACTATAAGCACCTACTCATCATTTGTAGACACCAATATTCCATTCACCAATCTGTCAAGAAGATGAGGACACCAATCCTCTCCCTAGCACCACCCTGCCACTCTTACTTTATTTTTTTTGTTTTCTGGCATCTTTTCTTCAAAGCTTCTCTTGTCACAATCCACTTCTCCCACTCCTCACTCATCCATAAAACAAACATGGAATCATTATTTGTACACTACCTACCTCCACGAATTTGTCCACTTACATAAGGAAATCATTCTTAACAGGTCAGCTCTGAGTCCTCTTCTTTCCTTCAAATCAGGCTATCAAAATACTTCCAAGAAAATGGGTCCCAGTCTCCTTCTATCACACGCCATCTATTTACTGGACATAGCATACATTTTGACCCTCAAGAGTCATTGGATCATGTTAAGATTCAATCTCAATTGTTGATCTATTTCATTGTCCACCAAAACACATAATATGTCCTCAATGTTCAACGACCATCCAATCTATCCTTGATTTGATCTCAATCGTCAATATTCTTATCATATCAGGACCATGCATAAGCTTAATGCACATTTTTCATCCGATCTATACCTCCATTCGGTCACATCGTCGATCTACTTAAGTGTCCTCAAGAACACACCATGCAACCATGACGCATAGAAGTCATTCATTCTGGTCCTCAGATTAATATCGACCGTTGATCTAGTTCTCACATAGTTCAATCCTTTAGCTCACACCCACCATTCCATCAGATCTCCAATTGGCGTCAGTCATCGATTTGTTATCTTGATGGTTTCATCGTGGGTCTAAGCCATATCTTTTCATATCTCTGTGACCTCCAAAATGCACCTTCATGTTATGTCACACTCATTTTTCACCTATACTTAGATGAAATTCTAATCATTTCTCTGCAGGTATAAGGTATACCTTTTCATACTTCCGCGGTCTCCAGAATACACCTTTGCGCTCCGACGCACTCACTTTTCACCCATACTTAGAAACTTTTCTAAGTATTTCACTGTGAGTCTACAAGACATTATGAATCGTCAGAACTCTCACCCTTTGGGCCATCCAATCTGTGACATGTGGTGACCTCATGGGACTTTGGATCTCTCACCCTCTGAGTCATCCGATTTGTGACAAGTGGCAAACTTTTGGACCATCCAATCTATTCTTGATACTTAGTCAATTTATTCGAAATATCTTGATACTTAGTCATTTTGATACTTAGCCAATTCTTTAAATTTCACCATGGGCCACGGGTCTACAACATCTCCTTGACTCTATATGTGTGCCCTCATTCATCCGATCAATTCTTGACACTTAGTTATTTTTCAAGATCTTCATCGCGGGTCTGCGGGTTCGCACCCATTTCTTCACATACCCCTAATTCTTCATCGCTCCACAATGTCTTGATACTTAGTCGATTTTCTAGATCTCTTGTGCTAATATAATAGATGAGGTGGCTACCATGTGGATGTCTTCTTCATGTACTATATGACATACAGATGGCACCATATGTGGCATCTGTAGAACTTCTTATTATGGCATTGACGTGGACTCACTCTGTTGTGGCACTCATCTAACTGGACATGTGGTGTTGATGTGGTTGTTATCATGGCATTGATGTGGTTGCTATCAAAGTGTTGATGTGGTTGCTATCATGGCATTGACATGACTGCACTGACCCACCAAGTATGAGACCTCAATCTTTGATCTTAATAGTTGATCTTTGGAGATGAATGGTTAGGATTTAACCTATTCTTGGTCCATCATTCTCCCGACAAAAGTTTACTTCGCACGCAAGGTTTCGTGACTTGCATGTTTTTATTCAAACAACGTAGTACTAAATTTTCATTATAAATTCTTTGGTCTTGTTTTTTCCCAACAAATGCGGGATATATCGTTTTGTGAAAAAAAATTGTTGCGCCTTCATACTTAAACTTTGGTTCCCTTAACAAAATTATTTTTGTAGATAGCTTCCTTTGTTTCGTCGAGCTTTATCGATTTGTGATCACTCTACCACAAAGCTCTTTACCTCCTCAATTTCATCCAGTCACCATTCTTCTTTAAATCTATGTAGCCAGAGTTCAATCTATTTTATTTACACACAATTACTTCATCTTCATGGTAAACAAAGAACACTTGCAGATATTTTAACATTGCATAGTCATCACATAGGGGCGTTCTCTTCCTCCTCTGTCTAGATCGACTAAGATTATGGTCGCTTCCTCTGTTTACATTTCATTCCTTTTTTCCTTCATGTACATTGGGTAGATGTACAATAACTCATCAACTCATGGAGTCTCCCCCTGTCTTTGATATTTTCTTCTCTTTACATCAATGACAACACTATTTCCAACAATCATCATCAAAAAGCATCCCTCCATACTAGGTCAACTCAAACCTCATCAAAACATGATGTCATATCCACATGTGGAATGTCCAAGGGCTAAAGTGTGACATCATAGGTGAAGAAGGCTTCATAACCTCTCCAAATAGGCATGTCATTATCTCCAAGTGAAACATCACAGGAAAAAAAAAACTATTATGCTTTGGGTGCCGTGCCCAATGTGAGGGGATTCCTTCCCTCTAAGTGACCATCCAGCTATATCTACAAAATGCATGCTCATCTACTCAACATCCAAGGCCCATGAGGCATGAAAAGGTGAATAAAGAAGGGAATATATGAGAGTATGTACTTTGTCAACTCCATATGGATTTCTTATTTCAAAATATCATTGAGAAACAAGAACATGTACTTGAAGACAATCTTGATAATAAACAAAAACAACAAAGTTTTCATTGTGTTACTTAAAATCAAGAAATCAAATGCATTGCAACAGAATAAATGAATTCAAGTAAGAAAAGAAATAGAATAAAATATGAAAGAGGATCTGAACATCAACATGTCTTTTCCATTTAGTATCAATATGGAATATAAACTGTCTTACAATGGATTTTACAAAGAGGTCCTTGAATGCCCAACTTATCGACCCCTTACTTTTCCTTCTACCCTGTTTGAAAGAATACATATTTATCAAGATCCAAAAGAAATGGATCTGAAAACCTTCTCATCTATATTTAGTTTCTTGTTTCAAATAATCAAGGAGGAGATCAGATCTGATCTCCAAGTAGAATTGATGAGGTGGCTCATCAACTGTTGTCCATGAGATTTTTTAGGAAAATAAATCTGGCAAATTCCTGAAAAACATGGTCCAAATATCTATTCGTATCTCCAAAACTGTGATAGTTGTGTAAAAAATGGGAGATTTTTTTGTGAAGGGGCCCATTCCCAACAAAAAATTATTTTGGTTTCCAAAAATTCATCTCTAGCTGTTCTGAAACCTTGTCCAAAATTAGTGACTAAAACGGGAAATTATTTATTGTGAAATATCTGAAAAATAGGCCTCAAAGAGATATTTGAATCTCTTAAAATGTGATATATTTGTAAAAACTGAGAGAGGTTTTTGTGAAGGGGTCCATTTTCAACAAAAACCTATTTTGGTTTCAACGAATTCATCTCCGAATGTTCTAAAACCTCTCTTGAGGATAAATACTAAAACAGGTAAAAATCAAAGTATGTTTGTATTGATTTCTACTCTTCTTATTTTTTGAGGTTGTATAAGACAACTATTGAGACACCATATGAGGTTCATAGAATGGGATATTTCAACTGTGAGGTGCCTGTTGTGGTACCATAGGTCCAATGTATGCTATTCCAAAGAGATCAGGTGATATAGAGAAAAGAAAGGTAGATTGTTGGATGACAGAACTGAGTAATTTTGCCTGTAAAACTACAACATTTGCAGCACTGCCATCAAATAAGTTGTTCCCAGTACCACTAATTGAAGAAATCCATGTATATGTAGTGTTTCCATGAGAAAACATAGCTACATTTCCCAAAACATTTCTCCCTATTGTGTTAGTAGCTCCTTTACTCTGTCTTTTTCCTTCCTTGCTTTCACTTTAAATTTTGGATATTCCTCTACAAGGGCATGTAAATTCATATATATAGTAGCTTGGGGTTTTCTTAATTTAATCACATATATATTTAGAAGATATCCCAGAACTAAGGTATTCATCTTTAGTGTTGTCAGAGTCTCTAGTTTCTGGAAGGTCTTGCATTTGGTCTAATTCTCGAAAAAGATCATTTATGTCATCATAAACTGCATCTGTGCCCTTAAATACAGATTCAGATACTAAAGTTGATTTTGTAGTTTCTTTGGTCACGGGAATTTTGAAGTTGATCTTCTATAATTATAAGATTCTCCTTCTTGATGGAAGGATGAAACAATGCTTTTGAATTCAGTCTAAATTTATTAGCAACTCTGGTAGAATTCCTTCTAGGGAATTTAGGTACATTTGTTTTCTTTTTACTCTATTTTTTGCCCTTTGCAGTCTTCTTACCTGTAGATTGTTGTTTCTGTTTGACTGGAGTCAGAACTGGACTTGTGGTGTAAACTTCATATTCATCAAATTCCCTCTTTATATCTGGATAAGGATAAATGTCAGTCTCTTCATTCATTTTAGGCTTCTTACCTCGACTAGTAGTGCCTTTATCATCATCTTTACCTACAGGAAAATCACTAATAGCTTTTTGAGTTTGTAATTTTCTCTTGCCAGCATGAGTTACCCTAGCTGCAGTTGAATCTTCTTTCAATAAAATTTTAGTGGCTAGAGAAGTCTATTTCTCTTTTACAGGCCTTTTGACAATTTTGGATTTGGTTGATTGTATATTCGGTTTTAAGGACTGGATCATATATAATATGACAAAATTCCAGCTGATGAAAAAACCCAAACTTCTCCCCTGCAATTTCTGTTGTATTTGTGAGACCATAATCCACTTGATTTCCTTGAAATAACTCATGAACATCACTTGGTTTATGACAGTGAATGACAACATCTTGGATAAGCTAATTTTCGTCATCTATTTATCCTATATTAGATTCATACTCATAAAAAAAATGGGCTCATTGTTGCACAGGCCAATGAATGTTGATGTGAAATTCTTCTCTTCTCCATTTTCATATTCATCATATACAGGTTGACTATAAAAAAAATCTGAATTTTGAAATTCACAATTTTTTTTTCATTATGCTCTTCAAAGAAAGAACACAAATGAACAACCTGGTCTTTTGGAACAAAAATTTCATTATGACAATCCAATAAATTTGTTGTCATAATATCCATGACACTATCATCAACAACATATTGAAAAAATTCTCCTTGAAAATAAGAATGAGAGTAAGTTTCATGAATGATCAAATCTTCTTCATCATGATAGGATGGAGACTTTAGATTGATTTCAACTGGAAATGATAAAAAAAATTGTTCACCATCAATATAATTTTCAAGAATTTATTCACTAAACTATTGCTCTTCACAAATATTTCCAGTAGCAAATTCTTCACGAAGAGACCCATCTGAATGGCCATCAAAATTGTTAGGAGCATTATGAGAACATTCCAAAATATCTTCACTGATCTCATCACTAAAGCCCTATTGAATTTTTTTTCTAAGAGATTTAAATTGCTCACAACAATCATTCAAGAGGCATCCGACATGATAAATCCTCTTACAACATGAATGAAAAGCAGCATGGAAATCATTTAATGATGAAATACTGGAAACATGAGGAGATCAGTACCATTGTCTCGCCTCTCCTTCCAAGGAGTACATAAAAATCTTCAACAACACATCTTTGTGATGAATATCAAGCTGGTCCATGTATTGATGAAAATCAATCAAGTGTTATGCAGGATGATCGTGATCATCTCCTCTGAACCTTGGATGTACTGGGATCTTTTCGTCAAGTGACTTATTAAAGAACTACATAAAATGATCATAAACTAAAGTACACCACAAAGAAGGAAAAGCTCAAAAGGAAAGAGACATAAGCATGCAATATGAACATAAAGAACTTGATAACAGAGTTCATCCCTAGTGGACTATGTCTCCAGGTCCTGCTCTCAAATGGGTAGGTTTTTTTATTAACTCCACAAAAGAATTGGGCAAAATACATAAGTATACCTCATTCTGGAGTTAAGATATAGAATATTTGCTCAGATCAGAAAACTAACATCACCACTGTGTTCTTGGTGTCGAGTTACCTAAAAATGACTGTCTCCACACCTCGATCCGAGTCTGGCACTTTCAGGCCCAAGAGACACCCCTGCCTCAGTTTTCGTGCCCTACCTCCGCAATAAATGACTGATAAATGCGTGTTGAAATCTGTGTTAAAATATTTGTGGGCATGCTCTTGGTTCTCCTCTGTCCCCGTACACTGGAAAACACCCCTTTTTATATAAAAATTTGGTGGTTATGCAATAAAGAGGGCGCTTGTCGTGCTGGTAGTTGGAGCTATACTTAGAATGTTTGTTTGGTAGAGGTCTCGGGATCGAATCCTGTGGACTCCCCTTTTAGCATGTGGTTGCAACTAGATTTGGCGCACGCGCTAAATATGGCAAGCAGTTACTAACTGGCTAGAATGGCGGATAATATGGCAGGTATGACATATATGGCGTGTGTTTGACACATGGTCGCGTGGTTTAGCATATAACCAAGGGTTGGGCCAAAGGCCTAGCCCCTTTCCTTTTCTGCCCACATAAAACATTAAACTTAAATAATATTCTTGTCATATTATAAACAAGAACTACATAGTGGTATGTTGGATAGCGCAGAGTTGTAAGGCCTTTGGGCTAGGAGATTAGGAGTTTGACTCTTAGGGAGTCATATAATTTTACCACTTGCCAACTAGATTGGAGGGGTGCCATGTGGCAGGCCACGACTGGGCCATGTGGCACCATAAAATTTTCCCACGAAAATGACACTTGTCACAACCTAATTCACCCACTCATTTGCCATCAAACATGTATGACCTTGCCACATCATCCCATGCCAACTCAACACTCTACCACATCCGCTGTATGGACGTGCCACGTGTCACCCTTGTAGTGGTGACACGTGTGACCTTGACCTTTTGACATTTTGACCAAGTTTGACCTTAACTTTGACCACTTATGTCTTTCGATCTGTAACTCTGTTTGACAAGCCATTTTCTCCATTAGAAATCTTGTGATGCGCTCTTCGCGACCATGCCATTTTAACTGAGTTTTTGGAACTTTGAATTTTTTCCCTTTCTCTGTTCATTGAATACATTCTGAGCATCCTGAGTTGTTCTTAGCCTTCTCTAGATCCTTTTTGGATCACACCTTCCCACTGAGATCTTTTTGGACCACCAAAATCTTTCATCAATCAACCGGTAAGTGAGGGAAGAGTCCCCTCACTTTGTCCTTCTCAATCCACTTTGCCTTGCTTGGATGTGTGCCCTTTAATCCTACTCGAAGATAATCAACATCACCCCTGCATGAAGTCCTCGTCCTTCTGTCCAGGATGATATCTTCCTATAACACATCCAAGTACTTAGGTGAAAAATCATCAACTTAAGGTATTGAAACATCCGCATCCCGATCCACGATCATGGGAAGCTTAAAAATTTTCAAGTTCTCTATGTTCACAACAGAGTAAATCTGCATATGCGATGGAATATCTAAACGAAAATCATTAGTGTCACTTTTCTCCAAGATAGTGAAGGGTCCATATTGGATGGGCTTGAGTTTCTTGCCTTTAGCCTTCAATTGTTCCTTGCTGATATGAAGTCATACCCAGTCTCCAAGCTGGAACTAATGATCAACCATGTGCTTGTCATGCCGAGCTTTATATTGTGCTTGACTCTTCTCCAACTATTCCCTGACTTCCTGGTGTATCTGTTGAATCCTTTGGATGAACTTGCAAGCTCTATCCTCTATTTGTTCTTCATTCACATCGGCATATCTACCATACATCAAGTCCAAATGAACCTTTGGTAGGTACCCAAAACACGTCTCAAAAGGTGAACTCTGAGTGGATGAATGTAAAGCTCAGTTATAAGAATGTTGTACATAGGGTATATGTTCATCCCACAAATTAGGATGCTTGATGCAGTAGCCTCAAAGCAAAAGTACCATTGTTCTGTTTACCACCTCTGTCTGTCCATTGATCTGCGGATGAAAAGAAGTTCTCCTCTTCAATTTGGTGTCCATCATTCTCCACAAGCTAGTCCAAAAATCCCTAAGGAATCAAGTATCTCAATCCGAGACAATGGACATGTATAACCCAAAATGAACCCAAACATACTGAAAGAAGAGATTAGCAGTCTGCTCAGCAATGATCTACTTTTTACATGGCATCAAGATACACATCTTGTTGAACCTATCCACTACAACATACAAATAATCATGACCCCCTTTTGGTCATTGGTAAACCCCCTACAAAATCCATGGAAATGCTTTCCCATGGATGGGATGGAACAGGAAGTAGTGAGTATAGCCCCAATTTTCTATTAGTGGGATTACAAGTAGAACACATCACACACCCCTTTACATATTTATTTGCAGTTGCTTTCATTTGAGGCCAATAAAAAAACCTCTACGAATTAGCCATAGTTTTTCCAACCCCAAAATGCCTAGACAAAAGAGAAGTATGGGCTTCTCATATTACATGGACTCGTTCACTTGTAGGAATACATAGCTTCCCAAGATGATAGAGTAATTTTCCATGTAGACAATAGTTCTCTACCTATGCACCATGGTTTAGCTTCTCATATACTTCTTTAAAATCTTCATCAATTGCGTATTGCTCTACATAGCTATCATGAGATAAAGAAGTATTCTTCAAAATAATAGAAGCAACAATAGGAGGTCTAGAAAGCATATCATCCACCTTGTTACTTGTACCCTTCTTGTATTTGATTACAAAATGAAATTGTTGTAGAAAACCCATCCATCTGTAATGTTGATATTGTTGCAGTTTGGTTTGTTCTTGAAGATACTGTAAGGGCT